>BDJD01010730.1:0-19555 GCA_002564525.1 Rosa multiflora
ACAAGTTTGGACCAGTCCCAGGCCCAACACACCTGACTGTGGTCCACTAATTTAAATATCAAAGACTAAATTTTCCCAGGGGATTTCTGAGTTTTAAGATGAGGTCTGTTCTGATTTGTACGTAATCTTCAATGCTAGAAATTCTTCAACTTTGGCTCCAAGTTCGGTATCGTTTTTCTTCACTTTTGGCTCCAAATTTCAACTCTCTCTTTCCATTGTCGGCCACCCTATACAGTTATATATCCGGTTTGATTGGACGTCACGTATAGTACAAAAGAATATTTTCCACAAAATCTATATATTTGTTAGCTTAATTATCAGTTATGTTGGGACTCCGGAGACGGCGTTAGTCGCTATGAGCTTAATCTCGATCAATTCGATTAGTTGCGGCCATTGTAAGCATGTCTTTGTTTTCTTTTTTACTTTTTTGAAACATACTAGCCTTAAATGAATGTATACACAAACATCATTTTCAAAGAAATTATAGGGAACTATAGTAACTAATATCTCGATCTCAAACAACAAACAAACTTTTATGCTAAACATATGACTAAATGATAGTACTATAGGATTCTTACACAACTATGCAATTCTCTTTTATGACATTGCAGCTTATATATGGTGTAGAAATTTCATGCAATAATTATTCCTCGGATAACGATTTCGACCTCAATTATGCAACAATCATTTTTAAAAAGTTTCGCGTTGTCCAACCGAAATTCCAATACGGGGGGCACTCAACAACGCTTCAGATTTACGACTAATATGGTACCTGTTATATATTTGATTCACAATGCGTAGGGTAAACTCCACAAGTACTTTAGATCCAGTAGTAAGATAGGTCTTTGGTTTCTCCAATGCCAAAAGAAGAGAAATGTTTCCGCTACCATTTTACCTCTTTTTCTCCCCCTTGGGATACAGCACAAGCCTCCATATGCAATATTTCTGATCTCCAGCAACAAATGGTTTTGAGCAAATATATGTAATGTTTCCGGTGATTTTAGAGTTTAACTTTGAATACTCGGAAATCATCCATACATGCTTGTACATAACGGTATTGAGATTCACAAATTCACGCAACTCTCCCAAACCTTTTCATTTCCTTTTAGAAACATAGACCTCCGCTCCAAAAACGCAAAAGTCATCCATGAGATCGATAACCATTAATTAGAGGCATCACGAAAATCTTCTAGAGGGATATGAATCGATCAAAACCAGCCAAACCACCAACAATGGTTTTATAGATAGAATACTTCTCCTTTTTGTTGACATCTTCAAGAACTAGGTAGCTTTTCCACTTTTGATTAAGCAAAAAGAACTTGTAATCCACCGTGATAATGTACCCGGCTCTTATAGCTTTTTCTCCGCACATCTCCAAGTATAGAGAGACGTGGTTATCCACGTTGCGTTCTTTGTTTCCATTTGGGAAGAGCACTAGTTTCCTCCTGTATCCTCCTGCCTCAAACTCCGTTGATTCGTATCTATCCAACAGAGAAAACGAAACATCAAGCATAGGGGGGGTTTATATAGGGTGACGGCCAAACTTCATGATCATTCTTTTAATTTCTCAAGGAATTAATCTGATAATGCTATACAGCTTCGACCAATCACGTAGCGCCACGTCAGCTCTGTTGTGTCATCCAACCAATCAAAAAACTCCAAAATCAATCCTTGATATATTGTTGCCGAATTTTCAAGGATTATTTCTGATTTTATTTATAATTTTCTGCCAAATATCTAGGAGTGATCTTAGACAATGTATTCGGACGCATTTTGAACATTTTCTCCCTTAAATCTCTCAATGGCTTTATCCTTAACATCCTCCCCTTAATTTTCTCTTGATTTTCACATTAAAACTGCAGATTTTAATTCCTTAATTTCAGCCAACATATCTTGAGGGAATTGAGGGATGAATCTGGACTTGTTTTGAGCTTTTTCTTGTTGCACAATCCCCTGAAACTCTCCCAAGATTTTCTCAACGTAATCTCCTTGATTTTCATATTATGTCCATCATTTCACATGGCAAAAATCAGATTTAATCTCCTAAAATATCTCCAACGTCGTCTTCAAGCCATGTGGTTTCCTAGTGCCTTCCGGTTTCCTCTCTCAACGTTCCCTAGCATTTCTTTCTCTTCCTAAGCTCATTTCAGTTTGTTTGCTCCATAGGACCTGAAAATAGAAACTTTTGTTAAACTTACTAAAAATAGAAACTTTTGTTAAACTTACTAAAAATAGAAACTTTCTAAAAATAGTAACTTTCCTAAACAAGAAGGATTCATTTAAGGAAATAACTAAATAAATATGAGGAAATAACAATTAAAATGTTGCATTAAAATGCACCTATCAAGAAGTTCCGCTAGCGGTGTTGCGCCTAGTGGAGACTCGCTTGCAAGGAGAAAAGGGTTCCATGTGGTCGTGGGTTCGATTCCCATAGACGGCGCCAATGTTAATGTCTAAAGTTCAGCGGTAGCTAAACCTTGGTTAACGCTGGTCCGAAGGGCGGACCGATACTTGAGATATTCTCAGAGCTTCCGCTAGCTGTCAATAAAATACACAGGGCGTTAGAGGGAGACCGCGTTGGGCGGTCTTCTCTTCTCCGATGCCTAAGTTAGTCAATATATTTATGTTGACAAAGTAACAGTAGGTAAGTAGTAAATGCGTAATTAATGAAGAGACATGAGAAGACCTTTTATAGGTTGGGAAGAGGCTGACATCTTCCTTATTTTATATGTGGGACTGATATGCTTCAGTTCCCAGCTTCTGGAGCTTCTGATGCTGTCTTGGTGCGGCGTGGCGGCGCTTCAGCGGTAATCTGGGGGTGAGGCGAGGCTCAAGCGGTAGCCTGCTTGGCTGTGTTCCCGAATGTCACTCTTTTGGCGGGAGTTGGTACCGCTGGCGGTAGCATGAGCGTGACTCATTATAGCTAATTATACTTGGCAAATGCTCATATAAGTACAGGAAGTGAACTTTCAAATCATGAAATGAGATTGTATAACGAAAACAAGAGAGAACCAGTGGGATGTACATACATTAAGATTGTTATAGAAATGCACGAGTAAGTATTTCCGTGGTTCGATTTATATATATATGGTTTTGGTTTCTTAACATTTGTATAGCTATGAAGAGCTTCATTGATGTGGATTCTGATGTTATCATTTCCTTTGGTATCTTTATTGTTTTCTTTGTACATTGGAATCTGTCCCTTATTCATACTTTTGTCGTTGTCCACTAATATGTGTGAAATTCTTGTGTATTAATTTTTCAGAGTTCAGCTCATGGCTACTCTTCTGGTGGGAGTAGAAACTCTGGCAAAGAGCTTAAAACATTTGTAGAACAAAATGAATGCTTCAAGTGTGATCGTCCAGGATATTGGGCCAAAGATGGGAACGGAAAATGGGAACGGAAGCCTACTCATCCTCGGGTTGGAGCAACTATGGGGGAGGAGATGGATCATCTGTGGGGAGAAATGAATGCTTCGAGTACGACCGCCCAGGACATTGGGCCCGATATTGCCCCTCTGCAAATGATCAGGAAATGCATGGAAGTGGTCAAGCGGGAGGGGATGACTCAAACAATGACTACATTGTTTACTCATATGGTGGAAGGAGAAGCCCTTACTGGGAAGATGACTGCTTCAAGTGGGGGCGCTCCGGACATTGGCAGCAAGAGTGCCCTAAAGCAAATGGTGGAGGTGGAAACGATAATGGCAGTGATGGAAAGCACAGAGAAATTGAGGTATGCTTGGGATGGCCGTTCTGAATAGGAGGAAAGTCATCGCTACTATATGGCAGCTACTAGCATATCTTCATGTTATTTTTGCTTCTGATAAAGAGATGTTTCAAGCATTTGAAAAGAAATATTCAAAATTAAGAGTTCGTACTTGATTGTGTTTGATGAATGAGAAAACGTGCTGGATCTTTTCCGTGTGCTCCTGTATGATCGAGTCTAGAGACAACTATCAGCTCCCAGAGGTGTAAAAGTACAATAAACGAGAGAAGGAGAGGCTCCCACATAGGGGAGAAGAGAATAATATAGGCGTTTAAATTAGTATGCACGTGCTGGTAGTTCACGACCTTACATGAACGGGATCTGTTCTATAGGATCGTACCTCACGTCTAAGGAGATGGGAATCTAAACCTTAGATGCATTTGGTCTTGATCAGACTAGGATAAACTGGGCCTTGTGGTGGATGTAATGAGGGGTTGGGTTGTATTATCCGTGTTATGAGATAAAGTACTGTGACGACAGAGTATCCCAACAAGTTTTGTCACTTCTTATCTTGGTTGATTGGCTTGTCCTTTTGGATTCATTTTTTGTTTTTTCCTTGTTCCTAGCTAGTTCCTACTGACTTTATCTTTAGTGAGTTGGTCAAGCCTGGAAAGCTTAGCCCTGTAGGCCCCTGCGTGTTCCTCATCTTTAATTTTGAATCACAAGTAGTGAACAATAACTGGACGAAAGTCCTTGAAATTTCCTCATTGGTTTCTTCTTTTTATCCCTGCTACTAGGAATCCTACTCCCAACGATTCTTACTTCACTGAAGGAAAAAAAAAAAAAGGATTCTCTTCTTAATTACTAGAAATTACATCCACCACAAGATCAGTTTATCCTGTGGGGGTGATCTGATCAGCTTAAATGCTTCTATCATCTCAGATCATTCCCCAAGATAAATTGGCCTTGTGGTGGATGTAATGGGAATCCACTACTTCATGGGTTGGGTTGTATTATCCGTGAGTTATAAGTTAAAGTACTGTGAGGACATAGAAAGATCCCAAACAGAGTTGGGATACAAATCTTTCTTTAAATTACCACTCACTAGTCTTGAAAGCTTTGATCAATCTCATGCCTTGGTAAGTTATATGTTTTCTCGTTTATTATCTTCATTATTTTTTTTGTGTTTGTCACTTCTTATTTTGGTTGATTGGTTTATTTTGGGACTTGTCCTTTTGGATTCATTTTTTGTTTTTTCCTTTAACTTTTCTTGTTCATGCTTGTTCCTAGCTAATTCCTACTGACTTTATCTTTAGTGAGTTGGTCAAGCCTGAAAAGCTTAGCCCTGTAGGCCCCTGCGTGTTCCTCATCTTTAATTTTGAATCACAAGTAGTGAACAATAACTGGACGAAAGTCCTTGAAATTTCCTCATTGGTTTCTTATTTGTATCCCTGCTACTAGGAATCCTACTCCCAATGATTCTTACTTCACTGAAAAAAAAAGAAAAAAGATTCTCTTCTTAATTACTAGAAATTACATCCACCACAAGATCAGTTTATCCTGTGGGGGTGATCTGATCAGCTTAAATGCTTCTATCATCTCAGATCATTCCCCAAGATAAATTGGCCTTGTGGTGGATGTAATGGGAATCCACTACTTCATGGGTTGGGTTGTATTATCCGTGAGTTATAAGTTAAAGTACTCTGAGGACAGAGAAAGATCCCAAACAGAGTTGCGATACAAATCTTTCTTTAAATTACCACTCACTAGTCTTGAAAGCTTTGATCAATCTCATGCCTTGGTAAGTTATATGTTTTCTCGTTTATTATCTTCATTATTTTTTTTGTGTTTGTCACTTCTTATTTTGGTTGATTGGTTTATTTTGGGACTTGTCCTTTTGGATTCATTTTTTGTTCAAAACTTTCCGTAGTCATTTTGTCACAAGGCTATGCTTCTTCCAGATGGTGCTTGAATGAACTCGCTCATATATTGGAATTGAAGGAAAGACACCGACAATCGGTTATACCCATTTTTTATGGGGTAGATCCATCACATGTACGGAATCAGAGGGAGAGTTATGCAGCTGCATTTGTTCAACATGAGAAACATTTCAAGCCAGACAAGGTGCTCAAGTGGAGGGAGGCTTTAACCAAAGCTTCCGATCTAGCTGGGTTTGATTCAAGCAAGATTAGGTAACTTTTCAACTTTTTACTAGTTCATTTCTCTGACAGGTTAACTATACGACCTTTAGTCCTCAACTAGTAATTATTTGTTGTTGGTCATTATGCCAGCCCCGATTCCAAATTAGTTGAGGAAGTTCTGAAAGTTATTCAGAAGAAGTTGAATCGCAAATACTCAAGAGATTTGACCCCACAAGATGTTGGTACGTCCGCCGCTCAATTTGCGCACACAAATGCGTGCGAATGCTCCCCTTTTTGTAATTGTATTATATTGTCGGTTGAGAGCTAAGTGATGGGATCTGAGATGAGAGCTGTCAACCGTCGGATCTCAATCGAATGGTCAGTGAACGGGATCGTAGTGTTATAATAAGGACCGTTCATTTTCAAATCACTTTACAATGAATATCTTTGTTTTTTGGTCTGAATAGTGATGAATATCTTTGAAATATTAACTAAATCAACTCTTTTATAAACTTGAAAGTATCAAATACGTTTTGGTAAATGTTAATTTTTTAATTATGTTTGAAACAATTAGTTGACTAAACCATATTCAATTTATTGGTTGTTTATAAAAACGATCATTGAAACAGGTGTAGAAAATGAACGTTTTTTTTTATTTTTAATAAAGAGGATCAAAGGATTTCATTTCTATCCTCATGGTGACTCGAACCCATGACCTGAATCTTAGGTAGTGGGTGTAGAAAATGAACGTTCAAATCATGACATAATGGAAGCAAGTGAGAGGGGAGAACTTGGATGTGTGTATCCAAATTATTTAGAAATGCAGGAGTATTTTCTCTTGTTTTGTGGTTTCGGTTTTTCTTAACGACTATCCTTCTTTAGCTAAGAAGAGCTTTATTGATATGGACACTGTAATATTATCCTTTTCCCTCGTTATCTTTACACTCTTTGCAGACTTGAATATGTCCCTTGTTCATAATTTTGTTTTTGTCCACTAAAATATTTGAATTTCTTGCGACAATATTATTCAGAGTTCAGCTCACGGCAACTTATCAATGGGAATGAGCCCGATAGGGCTAAAGATAATTGCTTCAAGTGTGGTGGGATAGGACATTGGCGCAGAGACTGCCCTTCAGATAATTGCTCCAAGTGTGGTGGGATAGGACATTGGGACAGAGACTGCCCTTCAGATAATTGCTTCAAGTGTGGTGGGATAGGACATTGGCGCAGAGACTGCCCTTCAGATAATTGCTCCAAGTGTGGTGGGATAGGACATTGGGACAGAGACTGCCCTTCAGATAATTGCTTCAAGTGTGGTGGGATAGGACATTGGCGCAGAGACTGCCCTTCAGATAATTGCTCCAAGTGTGGTGGGATAGGACATTGGGACAGAGACTGCCCTTCAGATAATTGCTTCAAGTGTGGTGGGATAGGACATTGGCGCAGAGACTGCCCTTCAGATAATTGCTCCAAGTGTGGTGGGATAGGACATTGGGACAGAGACTGCCCTTCAGATAATTGCTTCAAGTGTGGTGGGATAGGACATTGGCGCAGAGACTGCCCTTCAGATAATTGCTCCAAGTGTGGTGGGATAGGACATTGGGACAGAGACTGCCCTTCAGATAATTGCTTCAAGTGTGGTGGGATAGGACATTGGGACAGAGACTGCCCTTCAGATAATTGCTTCAAGTGTGGTGGGATAGGACATTGGGACAGAGACTGCCCTTCAGTAGGTGATGAAGACAGCTATTCAGCAAATAAATGCTTCGATTATGGTGGGATAGGACATTGGGCCGATGATAGCCCTTCAGCGAGTGATGAAGACAGCCCTTCAGCGAGTGATGAAGACAGCCCTTCAGTAGATAAATGCTTCGAGTATGGTGGGATAGGACAATGGGGTGATGATAGCCCATCAGCAAGTGATGAAGACAGCCCTTCAGCGAGTGATGAAGACAGCCCTTCAACAGATAAATGCTCTGAGTGTGGTGGGATAGGACATTGGGCCAAAGACTGCCCTTCAGATGAATGCTTCAAGTGTGGTGGGATAGGACATTACGCCAAACACTGCCCTTCACATAAATGCTTCAAGTGTGGTGGGATAGGACATTGTGCCAAAGACTGCCCTTCAAATAAATGCATCATCAGGTGATGAAGATATGTAGGGGCATATCTACATACAAGCCTGATTGGGCTGAAGCCCACCTGAGATTTGATAAATCACTAAGTATATGTAATATTTACAGATGTCAAGGACTTATAGTCTTGGTTTAGTGTTTTAACTAATACCAAACCCATCCAAGTCCGAATCGCATCAACAGCAATCATTTAGTTATTTTTTTCTCTTACTTCCTATTTTCTTGATTTTTTTCTAAATGTTTTTTTTTTTAGGTCTTTATTTTATTCGGGATTCTGATTAAGTGGTGTTAGCTCAGTTGTTAGAGCACCCACTATCTAAGATCGAGGTCATGGGTTCGAGTCACCATAGGAGTAGGAGTGAAATCCTTGGATCCTCTTTAAAAAAAAAAAATTTATTTTATTCGGGATTCTTAGTTTTTTATTTATTTTGGATGCAGTCTTAAAAGGTGAGTGTGTTTATAGCTATTTCTGAAGTGACCCTTATGAGTGAGTCGTTACTGTACTATGGGTTTTTATTTTTTGCATCTCAATAAAGTATATATTGTTTAAGTACATCTAGTTTATGTGTCTGGCCCAAAATCGATCTAGTGACTTGTCCAAGTTGTAATAGGGTTAGTCTTACAGACATCTTCCTAGATATCCAAATCATTGTATGATTATGTTTCCTTGTAAGATTCTGATTCTTTGCTTGTAATCCTCTATATAAAGAGGTCTCTATTATCAATGAAAGTATAAATCATTCTCTCCCATATTCAGATTTCCTAAAACATGTTATCAGCATCAGGCCCTAACCCTAAAACCAAGAAGCCAAAACCCTAGAAAATAAAAAAAAAATTGTCTGCCGTTAGCCTCGTCTCTAGGGGTGGGTTTGAGAAATCGAAAACCGAAAAAAATCGAGCCGAAAGCTTAACTGAAGCTAAAAAACGCTGAATCGAAAAAAAAACCGCACCAAACTTAAAGTAACCGGTTCAGTTCCGTTTTCGGTTTTAGCATGGAAAAAACCGAACTAGTTAAAACTATGTCGTTTTGACTTTAGAAACCCTAAGGGTCCATGACTTCTATGTCTCTCGTCTCTCTTTTCTCTCTCACCCTTTCATTTAAGTTTCTCTTTCTTCTCTGGCCTCTCGCCGTCTCTTTCTTCTCTTCGTCAATTCTCTTAGAGCAACTCCAACAGATTCCTCATATTTTGATTTTTATCTATTTTAGGAAAAAATAAGCCTATTTTGCTCCAACAGATTCCCTATAACTATCCCTATTTTAGGGAAAGTAAGGAAAGAGAAAACCAAATTTCCTATATTTACAGCAAACTCCAAAATTTTAAGGAAGAATATGGAGATTTTAGAGATTGTTGTAAAATAGGGAATTTGTTGGAGTTGGAGAAGAAAAAGACGCTAAAGCTTTGACTTTTGCTTCCAATATAGAAATTATAAAGAAGCTGTTAGAGTTGCTCTTAGTTTTCTTGTCGTCGTCAAGAACTTAAGATCGCCAAGGAGTGGAAGGGTCGTTAGTTCTCTCATTTTTCTCTTCGTCTCTGGTTTCCGCTGCCGCTCTGGTCATCCAGGCCTTCAAAAAGCCGGATCCTGACCGCAAGAAGGTCAAGAACATAGAGCACAATGACCTGAGCGAGACCGATGCTCTGACTGCACCCTTCTTCTTCTTCTTCTTCTTCTTCATACTTCGTATATCTAGAGCCTCTTTCTCTCTCTATCTCTCTTTGTATCTGTATATATCTATAGATCTTTCTCTCTCTCTCTCTGATTCAAAAGAAGACTCACTTGAGATAGTACGTAAGGGAAAAGACATTTTGGTTTGTTTGGCCAAAGGGCAAATAGAACATTGGCTTATATCACAAGCTTTATTTGCAGAAAAAGGGAAATAATAAAGAAACTTTGCTAGAAGGATGGTCGAGGCGTTGATGCCAAAGGTTGGGTGTGTGGCTGTGAACAGAGTTGCATGTTTCTTTCTGTATTGGGTTGAGGCAGTAGAGTCCTTCTTGCTCAGTTCCCATCCTAATCATCTTCCCCGATCGTAGGTCTTGTATGACACAAAATTGTCTGAGAAAGATGGTGATACAAAATGAATCAAGTGCCAATTTACTAATAGAGATCAAGTTCAAATAAACGAGTGGTACACATAGGACGTTATGGAGAATGAAATGGGGAGAGAAAACTACTTTGCCAGTGTGAGTGACTTGAGCTGAATTACCATCCGACAATTTAACAAAACGATTGTGAGCAGGTTTCAAAGAGGTGAGAAGGGAAGGAGTATAAACTATGTGATCACTAGCACCACTGTCCAATATCCAAATACTTTCTTTGCCATTTTGAGGAAAAGAGAAAGCTTTACCTGAAAGTTCATCATAATTTGGGACATTACCGACTTGATTGGTTGTAGCAGCCTTGTTTTTACTCAACAGGCTCGTGATCTGTTGGCATTCTTCTTGTGAAAACGGGAAATTTGTTACCCCCTCTCTTTTGTCATTCATGGAAGCTACATGATTCTCTTTTGGTCGTCCTTGTCCTCCCTCTGCAGCAGCGTTTCTTTTGCGGCAATATTCATATGTTGACTTGGTTCATAAACTCTTCGCAAGCGTACGAATCGTTGTCAAGTAAGGGAAATATTGAGCCCAAAGATTATCATACCACGGGGATTAGTGGCTAATCCACAATCCTTGGGTGGTCGGAACTAAAGTCACTAAGCAAACCAAATAAAAATAAAGTGAATAAAAAGGCTAATCTAAGGCACTAAGCCTTAATAATGCTCGGCTTTGGTTTTCACCAAAGCCTAATCAAAACTAAGAGCCTAGTGGTGGATATGCACAAATGAGTCGAAATTTGTAGGGGTTTTGAATTGGGAATCAACTAAATTAAACGCAACAGTAAAATAAACTAAACAACTAATTAACGAACTAGAAAATTAAATTTGGGTTTTCAAATTAATGGGAACATGGGAGTGTCGGGTGATTCACACTAACCCCCTTGCAAATATCAATGCCAATTTTACAAATGCATGTATTTCCTATATGTGTCAAGTCCCGTATCTAGTACCGGTTAAGGCTACTAAACCAATTATCATTTCGGTGTATCGATTATACCGGTTAAGGCCACAATCAACTCTCTAATTTGGGCATTACGCCGGTTAAGGCCGCAATATCCAAAATTAGAGGCCTAGAGAGCAAGATAATAGAGACCCAAGCAAGATTAGCTACAATTAAGCTAGCTAATGGTCACCACACTTAAATCCTAGATGCCACAAGACTAATAAGTTGTCAATTTATCAATCTATTCATCGTAATTGCCCACAACATAATTCCAAAGGTTGACAAAGCCTAGAAACATGCTTCTAAGGACCAATAAATTCGGATTTAAAGCATACACAATAGAAATTGCATTTATTAAAATTAAAGCATCAATATTTATACAAGATGAGTTAGGGGTTCACAACCCTAACTCCCAAAATTGAACTACTCACTATCCATAGTTAAATACATCATCAATAGCAAATAAAATTATGGAATAGATAATAAAGAAGAAAGGAGAGAGTTAGCTTGGTCACTTCTAGCTATGAGCTAGTATGAACCAAGCAATTTCTTCACCCAACTACCCAAAATAGAGGTGTGGTACTCTTGATGATGATTCCCTTAAAGCCTTGAGTGAGTCTTTCAAAATTCCCAAAATAAAACTAAAGAAACTAAAGAAAATGAAAAGGGAGGAGGAGAGGATAGGAGAAGAGAATGAGAAAAGAGAGCAGCCCAAAGGGGCTGCCTCTGTTTTTGGTGTGGTACTCTTGATGATGATTCCCTTAAAGCCTTGAGTGAGTCTTTCAAAATTCCCAAAATAAAACTAAAGAAACTAAAGAAAATGAAAAGGGAGGAGGAGAGGATAGGAGAAGAGAATGAGAAAAGAGAGCAGCCCAAAGGGCTGCCTCTGTTTTTGGTTTTCTGGTGCGGTTGTAGAGGTTGAGAGACAGAATTGATGACAATATATAGATATATATATATGGCTGGTCTATGGGCTGCAGTTCGTGTGAGAGGAGGAAAGGGATAGGAATAGCCACGTGGCAGCATTTAGCTGGCTGAAGCAATTAGACTTAATTGCTACACATGAACGTGAAGGGTGAAGGGTGATGGGCTGATGGCTTTAATCAATTAATGATTAAAGGTTAATCATATTAATGATTAAAGATTAATTAATCACATCAATGATTAATTAACATAATTCTCTCATTTCTTCTTTTTTTCTTCTTTTTTTTTTCTTTTCTCTTCTCCATATATTTCCGCCCATGCTATTTAAGGCACTTGGATTCCGCTTCCGTGATTGGCATTGACTATGGTTGACCCGCATTGACAAATTTTTTTGTCATTTTGTCGGAAACTCCAATTTGCTCCAATTTCGCACAATTTTCTCTCATTTCCGCAATTCCGCTTATTTTCTACACAGAAAATAAAAATGGATTAATTACATTTTAATTGACATGGGGATTTGCTTATTTATAGTGTTTTAGATATAATTATACGCATATAAATGCGTATAATCATATGTATAGCCCTTCCAATTACAGAATGTGCACTTGAGATGTGCTCGACAATTCTTGGTGCTATGATTGGTTTTGTGGCACTTTTCACACCTGGTTTCACCTTCTCCAGAGTCAAGATCACGACTTGTCTTTTTCACAACAAAAGCAGCTGCTTCAGGTTTAGCTAATGCCTTCCCACTCGATACTCCTGCTTGCTTCTCATGGCGTAGTGCCATCGAGTACACCTTATTCACACTTAGGAGTGGATCTAAAGCCACTGTATTGCTACGGACTGTAGCATAGATATCATTGAGACCCATCAGAAACTTCATTGTCTTCTGAGTTTCCATGTAGGTCTTGATTTCTTTGGCCGTCTCACAACTGCAAGGAGGAATCTCACAGAGTGCATCTCTTTCATCCCAAAGGCTCTTGAGCTTGGTGAAGAAGGACGTCACAGAACTGATGCCTTGTTCACAGTCGTGAATTGCATTCTCTATATGAAACAATTGAACAATATTGGTATGAGAAAATCGTTCTTGCAATTCAAGCCACATAGCTCTAACATCTTTCCAGTGAATAACGCTGCTTGAAATCTCCTTTGACATTGATCCTAATAGCCACGTCTTGACTAGTGTATTGCAGTGATCCCATTGCTGCTGTTCTTCAATCCTATCGGTTAGCCTCTTAATGGATCCATCAATGAATCCCTTCTTGTTCTTGATTGTTAGATCCATGCTCATGGATTGAAGCCATGTGGTGTAATTGTCTTCCACCAAAGGTTGTGACACAAGTACTGCGTCAGGCTGGTCCGGATGGTGGAGAAATAAAGGATGGTTGGGATTCTCCCATGGTTTTGGAGTCCTCGAAGAGTTCGAAGCTTGGCCGTGTTCAACAAGCTTCTGATCTTCATCGCCTGCCGTGGATGTTTTGATTGTGTTTGTGTTTCACATTATGTCTCAGAACGATTGCTCTGATACCATAAAGAGAACAGTATGTGAAGAATATGTTTTCTTGATATTCACTGAATTGGTTTACATGCTTTATGTTAAAACCATGATGCAGCAACTTAATCATCACAACATAAAGATCAATTCACAATTACACAAACACATACCAAAAGCATAAACATATGAACAAGAGATCAGTAGAAGAGAATTCCTAATTTTATTAGGACACCCACCCGCATCCACACTCTTGATTCCATCCAAGATAGTCTGACCAAGGGAAACCATGTTGACATCCATTTTTGCAGATGATTATCACAGCAACCTTACCAAAGAAGAGTCTTCTACCTTCTACTATTGTTTAACCTCACTCTATGGAAAATGAACTGTTTGTTACTCGTAGTAGAGGCAGGGACTTCTCTTGCTAATATATAGGCATCAATCCAAAGAGTCCTCTCTCCATAAAAGAGTCCATGTTATCTGCCTAAGCTTATCGATTAGGAGACTTAAGTTTATCACATTAACTTGATGTTAACCAGGTAGAGTTAACTTGAACTTCTAACTCCTATTAAGAGATATACATTCTCAATAGGTAACTAGATAGAGTTAAAGCATTATATTTCCTGTTATTTATCTTAAACTAATTCAGTTCTCATTTACTTGATGCTATGAGATAATGTGAAGTCCATATTTTCCAACACTTTATACACAACGTTTACATATTAGATCCACATTTTATGGTCTAAGATTAAGCACTAACATATATACACCAACTAATAGCTATTGACAGAATCAGTTTGCAGATTTGATGGGATTCTTTCCTTCATTAGTGATCTTGGTTTAAAAATTTTGTCAGTTTTACGTTTTATGTCTTTTAAATTCTAACATTGTCAAGCCTAGCTAGTGTCATAACATCAAAAGCAAGATTTGAATCAAATAACAGATTGAGACTCGAGCAACCAACATCAAAGCTTTAGGATTCTTACTAACTAGCCTCAAGAACAGAGCACCACCGGAAATATTTGAACAATCTTCTTCAAGTTGTGAGAGAATCATTAAGTAAGCAAGAGATGCCAAAATTGGTGTCTAGGGTAGAATAATGTCAAAAAATATATGTAGTATAACCAATCAAAGACGTTGCATTGACGGGAAAAGTGAGATTGGAGGAGCTTTTGGACCAAGTGAACAAGTCTCACACGGAAAGACGAAGCATATAATATTGGCAGCAGTGATTGTTGAAATATCTAGAAAAAACTTCAGAACAATAAATGAATAATATGACTGAAACTTCGTATCTTCATTGAACTTCTTCCAGTTACATATATAGTAGTCCACACGAACCACTTTGACTCAAACTAAGGAGATAAAACAGCAACAGACTTATCTACTACTACTGAACAACTCAAACTTCTAGGACTCCTAAAGACTTGGTCAATAGCAGTAAATCCCAAATGAATAGGACTTGCAACTACGACTTATTCAAAACAGAAAATAACAACTAGGTTCCAACAGTGATAGAACTCATGACTACTGAGAAAATGATGGGAGCTTTGTTTTGTTAGATGATCCTGCCAGTAATGTAGATATCATAGAGTTGGGTGCTTTCGATCTCAAATCGAGAAAGCTTCTTGCTTCTTTTTGTGACTATTGCAGGAAGCGAACATGGTTAATATGATTTTACTTATACCTTGGATTTCGTCTTATGCTGTGGACGAGTCTTTCTTTGATCCTCTTGTACTCATAGGAAAAGTTGTCACTAAACTGTGACAATGATCTGAGTTTGTGAAGGTCTGGTATTGGCTAGTAGCACATTATTCATGTTTATGTGACAAAGAAATGTTTTTAGTTGCATATAGGTTGTGAAATAGGAGGGCAGAGGCCTCTTCTTTACATATGAAGTGGTGGATGTGCCACTTGTTTGGCACAAAACTAAGTTATGGAAATTAATGAACTCGATGGCTTAATTGGATGTCGAGAAGCTTGAGGCCTCTTCCTTACTCATTTGGGGTTTTCTTTGCTTCAAATGGGCATATCATTGCTTAATTACTCACTGAGGTTGACACACTCAAACTCATTGTACTTACACATCCAGTTTGTTTTGTTAATTGATTTGATAGCACTTCAGAGTCTCATAAGAGGGCGGGAAAAGAAAACTATCTATAATGAAGAAAGAAGGGTTCAAGAAAAAAAAAAAAAACAACTATACAATAGTTAAAACGGCAGAGCCCTAGGGTTTCTGAGCAGTGTGGCAGCGGCGGCAACACGGCAGTCTTCACAGGCGGTCCTTCGTCGTAGGTCGCGAGTTGTAGACCTCAGTGTCTGTTTGGTGGTGCCAGAGGGTAGGACAGATCCGGTTCTAGGATCTTGGTGGCTGGTTTTGGCGCTGTTGGGTCGAGGCGGATCAGAGGCGTTTCCTGGGCGGTTGATACCGGCGTGGCTGGGGTCTAGGTGGGAAGGCGGATCTCAGTGCGGTGGTGTTGGTAGCGGGACGGTGGTTTAACGGATCAGATTCGGCAGTCTGCGTGCCCTCTACTTTCCGGTAGATCGAGAGCCTGGGTGATTTTGTACAGGGGAGCGGCGGCTCTCGGGTTGCAGTTTTGGATTGTGTTGATTGCGATTGGTGGTGGGCAGCTTTGTGTTCAACTCACTTCACCATGATCGCGCTTGATACTGATCGAGGTCTGCCACCGGAGATGGTGGTGGCGGCGGCGGCAGGTTGCCAGCGAGGGCACATGTCTCGGGCTAGCCTCGTTGCCTGGGTCTGGGGTTTTTGGTCTGGGCTTGGGTCATTTGAGCTCAGTCTCCCTTGGGCCTAGTTGAGTAGGTCTGCTTCAATTTGGAGTTGGGCCAGGTTGGAGGGTGTCTTGCCACCCTCATTCAGTACTTAGTGTTTTGGGCTGGCCTGGCCCAAGAGTTGACCTCCTTGGGTGATGCAGGAACTTTACGGTCTGTAAAGTGCCAGTCGCAATTCAGATCATGGTTCTATGGAATTGGTAATTATCTCGAGTTGGACTGGAGAAAGTGGCTTATAGATGGGGAACTGGCTCCTATTTGTTTGCTGGGAAGTAGTTTTTCTATTTCGTACCACAATTGCGTGATTGGCGGGATGGTTGGCTAGAAGATGATTTTGCCTCAGAAGACACGGAGTTGCTCTTTGTTTATGAGTCCGCTTTAAAAGTGGGCTCCATTCGACCTGTAATGAGTTTGCAGTACTTAGATAGGAGTTTGGTTGTTACCCCACCATTTTTCTGTCTTGTAAGGGTATGTAGACTCTGGCTTTTTAGCTGGTCATCTATGAAATGAATCTTCTATTTCAAAAAAAAAGGTTCAAGAAAAAAAAAATGTTCAATAAAAACTGGCCCAATAAAATTGGACCAGTCCTAGGCCCAAAATACCTATAAATGTGGTGACCCCACTGACCAGTGTCTCAACTCTGTGAGACTCGGATTATTCAGTTGATGGGTGTTCAACTTCAATGTCAGTGTTTCTAAGAAGAAGCAAATTCAGCCAACAGTACCCGCTGTTTCTCCGCCGCCACTCTCAGTCAGATGTCTACCTACACCGCCGCTGCCGCTATCGCTCCGCCGCCGAGATGGGACGAAGCCCAGGAGGGCAGCAAAAACGAGGTCGCGGAGAACAAGGATTCCGTCCTACTGGTGGCTCTCTGCCCCTGCCTGGTTTGCTTAATTCTCCTCCTCATAGTAATCTCCATTGTCCTCATGGTCAAATTCCGTTTCTTTTGCCACACCCCACTTCACTCTTTACTCTACAAGAAAAAATGCTAGCCTCATCATCATCTTCAATTATCTCAAGTTTCTCAATTTCAATTAAACCCGTCGGTCATTTGCTACCAAATAGGGGCTTTTCTAGTGTCACCTCTGGTGGTGAGGAGGAGGAGGAGGATAGAGGGGTTGAAAATGAGGATGTTAGTGTTAGTTCTGGTCCTGGTGCTGGTGCTGACCCGGAGGAGGTTGATAGGGTATGTAAGGTGATTGATGAATTGTTTGCATTGGATAGGAATATGGAGGCGGTTCTCGATCAATGTGGTGTTCAATTATCTCATGATTTAGTCGTGGCCGTCTTGAGACGCTTCCACCATGCTAGAAAACCTGCATTTCGGTTTTTCTGTTGGGCTGGGGAGAAGCCAGGTTTTGAGCATGATTCCACGACTTATAACTCCATGATGAGTATTTTAGGGAAGACTAGACAGTTTGAGACTATGGTATCGCTGCTCGAAGAAATGGGAGTCAAAGGACTGCTGACAATGGAAACTTTTGTGATTGCTTTCAAAGCTTTTGCTGCCGCCAAAGAGAGGAAGAAAGCTGTTGGAATCTTTGAGCTCATGAAGTATTACAAGTTCAAATATGGTGTCGATACCGTGAATTGCTTGCTTGATACTCTCGGAAGGGCAAAGCTAGGGAAAGAAATGCAAGTTCTTTTTGACAAGTTGAAAGGGAGGTTTACCCCAAATTTACAGACTTATGCGGTGCTGCTTGATGGGTGGTGCAGGGTGAGGAATTTAATGGAGGCGGGGAGGGTCTGGAACGAGATGATTGATAAGGGGTTTAAGCCTGATATTGTTACGCATAATATCATGCTTGGAGGTTTGTTGAGGAGTCACAAGAGGTCTGATGCTATCAAATTGTTTGAGATCATGAAAGCCAAGGGTCCATCACCTAATGTTAGAACCTATAGTATTCTGATTCAGAACTTCTGCAAGCAAAAACAGATGAAAGAAGCAATAGACTTATTTGATGAAATGCGTGAATCTGGGTGCCAGCCTAGTGTTGTGGTTTACACAAGCTTAATCACAGGGTTTGGAAATCAGAACAAGATGGATATGGTTCATGGATTATTGAAAGCAATGAAGCAAGATGGTTGCACTCCTGATGGGGTGACCTACAATGCCTTGATCAAATTGATGACGAGGCAGAGAATGCCAGATGATGCGGTCAGGATATACAAGAAGATGATTCAAAATGGAGTTGGGCCATCAATACACACCTATGTCATGATAATGAAGTCTTATTTTCAGACAAGAAATTATGACATGGGTCATGCGGTATGGGATGAGATGATTGAGAAGGGCTGCTGCCCAGATGATAACGCATATACTGTTCTCATTGGAGGTCTTATATGCCAGGGAAGAACGGGGGAGGCCTGCAAATATCTAGAGGAAATGATAGAGAAAGGAATGAAAATTCCTCAGCTTGACTTCAACAAGTTTGCCGCCGACTTCTCCAGAGCTGGGAAACCTGACATACTTGTGGAGATGGCTCAAAAGATGAAGGTCGCTGGTAAGTTTGAACTCTCCAATGTCTTTGCTAGGTGGGCTGAAATGACGAAGAAAAAGATGAAAGGAAGAGATCCTGACGAAACTAGTGATCAAGGAATCCATTTTACTTCCCATGGATCCATACATGATACTAGGTCTTAATACGGTAGGGGCGTGAGGACAATCAAGGGCCGGGCAAGAACATGGGAGATTTCCTTAGGGTTGCTAGAACACTGGTATGCAGTCCTGAGACTTTTGACAAAATGCTATTACATTTAGTTTACAGAGTTAACATAGGTGTAATAGACCTCATTTCTGTTGGTTTGTATTGAATAGATTTTGAAGTTATAGTTTGAATATGTCATGAAATTCCTTGTATGATTCTGTTACCTCCCTCTCTTTGTTGTAATCAAATCATGTTGTTAGTGATGGACAGAGCATCCCATATTCTGATTATTATGTCCTGTTATTTCAGCCATACCGTGAACTCAGTTTGCTTATTCTTGCGCTGTGTTCTCTCATTTCTCATCTGCTACAAGATATTAAAGTGCTAGATCTTCTAAAAGTAAATCTTAGGCCGAAATTTAAGCAAACTCTATAGTGCTCCTTTGTAGAGACTTTGGTTTAGGATGGATTCATTGCTTTGTTCTTGCAACCTAAAAGTAGGAAGAAGTACATCCAATCCCTCTTCAGCTGTGCACAGGAAGCTTCTGTGATCTAGGAGTGAAAGTGAAACAAGCTCTAATCTTACCGACCTACTAAGTAATAAGTTACTAACAAATATTTGAGCTACGAATGCCAAACAAGTTGGCCAGTCTAAGACGTAACACGACTTT
>BDJD01010732.1:16241-27751 GCA_002564525.1 Rosa multiflora
AAAATGCCGATATTTAAAACCTTGGTTCTGCCTTTACTTTCTCTTCTTCTCTTTTTCAAGTTTTTCGGCGAACCTCGGGATGCTTGAGTTGTTGCTTCATTTTCTGTTTGTAATGCAGCTTCTATTTCCCTGGCTGGTTCCTTGTCCTCACCTTGCTAAGACACATCATTTCCATCATTCCCAACAACAACCATTTCATCATTATCACCATCATAATGAGAACTGACTGTATGACTTGAATCCGATGAGGTTGCCATCAATTTTCAAGGTGTAGATTTTACTGAGAATTTGAGATCTTCTTATTCACGTTTGAACTTTGATTTATTCATTCATAGCTCTACCTCAAACACAAAAACAAATATAGTATCAAGTCTGAGTTATGAATTGCATATAATCATATATCAATATGGGTGCCCCCAATATGTTAATAATGTTATAAATTGCATGAACTCTGATCAAATATCAATGAAAGAGTAAAACTATAAAAACACATTTTGAACTCTGATTTAAAAGTGGCTGTATAAGATTAATGTTTATTTCTTTTTTTTCAATTATGTGTAATAGAATGATGTTTCCAATACCCCAATCCTATATGAAAGTATGAAACCAGTATGTAGTACGAAACCAATATGTTGTTCAGTGAAAAGTAACAAGCAAAGTATTCCCAAGGCAAAATTACCTTTTGTTAAGCCTCTGTTCGATCACATGAACGCACCCATATGAATAAACTTCTTTGGAAAGCTACTTCATCTACAAAGAGATCATACAAACGACAGAGGTATCAAACAAAGACAATGTCTTTTCATACAAGGACAAAGAATATCTGCTGTCAAAACTGAAGTACAAAAAACTGCTAGTTTAAGAATCTTGGCCAAAATTTAGCCAGCTTCTTTTATAGGATTCTGTTAATACCAATTGGAATTGAGCAAATCATATTGCTATTACCTGTTGGCAGGTTGAAACTATAAAAACACATTTTGAAAACAACATGGCAGGTTGTTTTGGATGGCAGAGATGAATTAACATATTATCAGTTGTTAGTAGAACTAGATAGGCCATAAACCATACCAGTCAATGTCATATTCTTGGCAGGTTTTAGCCCCCTGTAACTTCCATGATATATAATCACCTGAACGAAGCATAAACAACAAAAATTAGCTTCAGAGATTTATCGTAGCAGAATTGTAGGCTTGTAGCAAATAAAAAGGAAGGCAATCACCGCCAAGATAGCAGCAGCAAGAACCAATAGAACACACAAAATGCACTCTCATTCCATTTGACTATCATCCTACGTACGTACTCCTCGTGGACACCCCATTCATTTAGCATACTAACTTATAAGCCTAAACTTCTTAAAGGATAGGTCTCTTGAACTTGATATGAAGCACTCTAACAAAAATTACTCACTTTAATCCCACAGGTTAAACAATTAGCTTTCTAGAAACACATGTATGAGTAAGTCATCAGCTAAATAGTTTTCTAGATCACTTCAATACCGCAGGTTCTAACCAGTAGCACAATGACACACAACCATAACAAACTAAATGTACATTGATCATAGGGACACGAACACAAAAGGCACAAATTGTAACCAAAAGCAAAAACAATTTCTCAGTCAGTTAAGGAAAAAAAAAACATACCAGTGACCAAAAGCAAGCCAGAACACAGCTGCTTCAAAAAGACAACCCTCTTGCCCTTGAACCTTCCAGCCAGAAATCCCAGAATGATCAAAACAGTTCCGGGGGTAATGCTTGCCCTGCATGATATCAAGCATGTTAACAAACAATAACTTCTAATCTCTGCTTTAATTTCATGGTAGTAGGGAAGTCACTAGTTTTCCCAAATCAAAAACCAAGTTGAGATTTTTACATGAAAGTGAGTAATTCATGTAAAAAAACGTGCTGAACCAGAACCATATATACTTGATAACAGAAACACATATATACTATAACAATTCATTTCCAAACCTGGGAGCAATTCACAACAGAAACACATATATACTACAGCAAAAAACATGCTGAACTAGATCTTGGTACTAGATAATAGAGGTACCTCAGCGCCGGCGTCGGCCCATGCTTGCTCGGAGGAGTATCGGACGACGGTGAGATCTTTCTCTCTCTCTTTCTCTGTGCAGCAGGATCTTTCTCTTCTCTGCAGAAAAAAGGCAAAGAATGAGAGAGAGAGAGAGACTGAAGAGACCAAGAATGAGAGGCCTGACCGCCGGAGGCAACGTTGAGGAGAAGACCAGAGGTGAGGAATACCTATTTCTGGGGGCTGAGTGAGTGAGTGACTGAGGGCTGAGGAAGATCGAGCAGTCCGGATCGATTGTGAGGAAGATCGATTGTGACTGAGAGAGTTGGAGGCGGAGTCGGCCGAGTCGCAGATTGAGTTTAGGTCTATTAACTAATCAGTAATCACATGTGATGGCATCCACACTAACACAATATACTTCAAAAACAAACCTATAATTGGACGACACGTACATAAGCTCGGTTTTCTGGTCCACGCAGTCAAGAACCGCCAAGAACCGAACCAGAACCGCCAATTTCATTTTAGGGACCGAACCGGCCCTAACATACTTATTTTCATGAACCGGGACCGGACCGCCACCAAGTGTATAGGGACCGAACCGGGCCGAAAACACTTATTTTCCTTCTAAAACCCAGACCGAACCAGCTGGTCCGGATCGGTCCCTTCCGGTCTTTCGGTCTTTCGGTCATTTTTGCCCACCCCTAATCTACTTGCCTTCTTAGCTGCAAAATCATTAATTAGTTTATCACAATTGATTTTTCAAAGCTAGTCCATTTGATCTGCATGCTTCTAAATTTTAACACAACATCACCAGACAATCCAAGCAAATCGATGTGAATGGGAGAACTTGATTCTCTAAAGATCAAAGACTCAAAGTATAGCATGAGACTCTTGAGTTTCCTCACTCCTTGACCTCTCCAATCCTTGATTTACATTTCTCAATCCCCAAAAAATTGCTAGGCCTTTGCAATTTGAAAAACAAATCAAACCATTAGGAAGACTATACTAAAGAAACATTTATTTATATATGGATACAAATCAATTAATCATACCTGGGTATAGGGATTACATATGAGCTTCAATTTGCTTCTAAATCTCTAATTGAAGAATGAAGACTTGAAGTGGGAGAGAACTAATTTGAGATTTTTTAGAGCAATCAGAGAATGAAAAATGATAGAAGAGATAGATGGGAATAGCGAAAGGGGTCAATGAGAATTGATGAGGGGGGAGAGAGAGAGAGAATGAACGCAGAAAATTTAGATAAGGATAAGAATTTAGTGTATGGGGCCTTATTTTTTCTTTGAAGGCTTTATATAAATAGATATTGTTAAAGTAAATCCAGAATATGTGTATGACCCAAACTCTAGGTTACTTGACCTAGTTGTAATAGGGTTTTGAATTAGAGATATTCTCGGAGATATTAATAGATATCCGATTAATTGTACGATTATCTTTCCTTGTACAACTCTGATTCTATGTCTTGTAATCCTCTATATAAAGAGACCCCTATTATCAATGAAAACATGACTCAATTCTCTCCCAATTTCTGTTTTCCTTAAACAGATATAAAAATATAAAATATGGGGCCCTATTTCATATTAGTGTTAAGTCTTTCAGGCCTGGATTGTAGTCTTTTATATTCAATCAGGTAAACATAAAGACTTAAAAAAAAAAAAAAATTTGGGCCTTGTGCTGTCGCCCTTATTGCACATGTCCAGAGCCGGCCTTGGATGTAGTAGTTTGAACATTTGAAGTGCTCGATTTGTTTCTTGATCATTTTGAAACCCATTTTTGCCTTTATATGCTCTCGGGTGTTACGTGATGCTCAAGTTCGACAAAGTGCATGAAAATATTGTTGCACAAAAATATAGAGACTACCGAGTCAACAAACGAGTAGATTAGGACGTTTGTTAATATGTAGCTAGACCTAGTCTTACACGAAATCACTTGCATGAAAGCCTTGGGAACTTTCTTAGCATTAGCAGATATTAGACATGCATATCTGATGATGCGAGTCTTCTTCATAAGAAGACTAAGGAATTTGCTTTGCTGGCAGTCAAAAATGCATGATCAAAGTTTCAGTTTCTTGCAAGAAGAAAACGTGTGACGTCTGATCAATTCCATTCACTTAGTTCTCTAATATTTCTTAAGTTTTTTTGTCGACAAAAAAACTTAAGAAATATTAGAGAACTAAGTGAATGGAATTGATCAGCCATGGGAAAACTACAAGATCAATGAATAATATGTAATTTGATTGTTTTATTTGTAAATAAAGATATGAACCTTGGGTTAACAAAATTCAAACTCCACTTGGTAAAGGACAAGGAAATTCAACTTAAAGACCTTCCCTTTCTTACGCGCGGAGACCAAAACAGAGAGTTCGAGTGCGTTCTTTCCCGGCCGAACGCCGGCGGGCCCCCTGCCGCTGCGTTCCGGTCCGGGAGGGGATGAGGATGGAGGCTAGCGGCGAGGCTCTATGGCGGGGATCTGGCTCAGGGATGGAGGTTGGCAGCTTCTACTTAGATCGGGGCGGTGCTTCCAGATCGGTTTCGTCTCTTCGTCGATCGTGGGTGGGAGCTGGCACTGATTTCCGGCATGGTGTGATCTGCCGGCGGGGCTCGATCTGCAGGTTGCTGCAGGTGTCTGGGCCAAGGATGGTTTCTTGGCGGTGGTTGGGTTCCCGATTTCATGGAAGTGACGAGCTTCTCTGAGTTAGATCTCGGATCTGGGTTTGGGGTTGGACGGGGATCTGCAGGTGCGTTTCTGTGTTGTTTCTGGGGCAGTTGGAGTGGCTCTGGGACACGGACGGCCAGCGGCGAACCGTGGAGGCTCAGCGGCAACTGGGGGCTGGGGGACGGTTGCTGAGATCTCGATCTAGTAGGTTCTGGATCGGGTTTCGGGCACCAATCGGGTTGAAGAAGGGCCTGCACAGTGTCGTGGTGATGCGGCGGTGCAGGGTTGCTGCGCGGCGGCGTCGTGCTACTTGGGGGCGATCTGGTGCCGGAGTTGGCAGATCGATGCTCGCTTGGTGGGCGTCTGCATTGGGCCTATGGGAGAGATGGTGGATGGGCCGGGCTTCGGCTGTTTGGTTTTGCTGCTGTTTTTTATTTCATGCTTGTTTGTTTGTTCTTCTTTCAGTTGTTGCTTTGTCGGTAATAATCTCCAACCGTGTTCCGGTAGGAGGCAGTGGCTTGAGTGCCAGTGGCCTGTGTGCCAGTCTTTGCACCTTGTGTGCTTACTCTGCTCTAGGTAGGCGGCAAGTTCCTTGCACTTGCAAATGGTCGCTGCCTCTTAGTAACAGAGGGAATTTAAGTATCACTGGATGTAGTGTCCGGTGGCATCATAATGGGAAAGCTGTGCATATGGTAGTTATGCTTTGCTGCAGTCGGGTTGCAGACCAAGTTATCTTTCCGTTGTGTCACCGCTGCGTTACTGCAGTTAAAGCAAATAGAGTCGCCAGTTGTGCGCTCTTTGCTAGTTGGTGCTTTGTTGAGTACAAGCATTTAGTAGAAAATCAGGATAGTATTTCAGGAGGTTCTACTTATTGTAATCAGGGGTTTAGGCTCAATGTCCCCCCCTTGTATTCGACAGTTTCTTTAATTAAGGCTATCAAGGCTTGAGGGCTGCCGCACCGCCCTTTTCTAAAAAAAAAAAAAAGGACAAGGAAATTCATAAGAGGTCTTCTTTGTTAAGGGGCGTGCAATTAATTAATATGAAAGCGAAAGCAAAGCTACTTCAGAATTCAAAATTTCGGATTTCTTCTTAACTAAATATGAGATGGGGAGTTCGAAATTGAGATCTATATTTAATGTTTCGTTGGAAAGGCTATATCTTCAATTCACCAGGAAAAAAAGCCAAAAACAAAAACTTATACCTAACTGTAATAAAAATGAGATATACTTGTCAATAGCTATTTTTATTGATATTCTCTCGTGTCATGATCTCATCATTGAACATTTTTAGTAGGAAATGATGGTTTTGGCATGGACACTTTGTTTTTTTAGAAATTTTCGGAATTGGTTCCCACGGATTTACAAAAACATATGACATTTTTTGATGTCCTTAGGGGGGTGTATAGTATTTGGATTTGTGCAGATTTTTTTTAATTGACAGACTTTTTAAAAAGTTGATAGACTGCTATTGATTTCTTAAAACCATTGATTTTAGCAACAGACTTTTTATTCATTCTTGAAAATCCATATACTTTATTATGAATGACTTCTATAGATTTTCTAGTAAATAAAAATAAAAAACAAAGAATACAACCAATGCAATCCAAATGCAAAGCAGGATAATAACTCGTTGCCTATTCAATAGTTGAGTATCTTCTAGTAGAACTTGAACAATGATATAACTTCAAATTGATGAGAATAATTAATTAATAAGACAAAACCTAGTATTTCATAGCAACACTATTCAAGGTTTTAGGGGTAGACCACAATATTTGGGTCTTAGGGTTTCATAAATCATTTTTTTATTGCAAATTAGGGTTCCAAGTATCACAATTGAACAAAAAAAAATTTCACATTCAACAACCACAATGAACATGTTAGGTATAAAAAAATATTGATATCATGAAAGGTTAGAGAAAAGGTAAGAAGAATAGATTTTGGTGGAATTCATAAAGTCTTTAAAAATCCTAATCAAATACCCCAAGACTTTCATAGACTGCTGAAAGTCTATATTGAATACACCCAGATTTTTAAATTCCATAGATTTCTTAAAAAACTTCACTAATTCCATATATAATACACCCTCCTTAACCTCGCTTGGAGAGACATCGTTAGTCTTATTTGTATGAGCGATACCGCATGACCGTTGACAGTGTTAGCTTCGTCAGACATGGACATGTACACTTGAAAATGAAGCCATATCTTGTTTGGGCTTCTTGCATTAGGTTGCTGGGCTTGGAATCACAGTCTCTAATAACTAGAAGTCTGGAACAAATGAATGAACAAATATTATATAGGCAGGTTAGCTATCTGATCTCTGGCAAAACTTGGGCTGGAAAAAACATATTCCCCCTTTATGTTGTTGACACTCGAAAACTTGACGAAACTTTGAAACATGAATAGTTTGTATTCTGTAATAATCAAGTAGATCGAGTAATCCTATTAATATTCTTTATAATTAAGAACATTATACATTCATCTTAAGCTCCAAGCTAAACCATCTAGCTAGGACTGAATCCAATGCCTCGTTCCAAAAAGAGGAACGAAACTTCACCATCTGGCAATCTCTGTTTTCCATTTTCGGGTACAATATTAACGTGTAAGACACCAGGAGAGTCTACTTAATATTAGAAAATGAAGATCGGCTACTATAGAATTCGAATTATCCAAACACAAAACATGCATGGAACGTGGTAGTCACAAATGTAAAGCTCCTCCGACTCCCTTAAAATCACAGCAAACTGTCACCAACAATACTGCAAAGCTAGCTTACATATAGCTGCGCTTTTTTGTTTTCTCAAACAATGTAGTAATGGCACATATTCTATATCTTATCCTGAGGACAAAGCTAGCCCCATGTTAAGGCTAGGGTTTGACACACCCTCGTGTGCATGAATCTTCTTCCACGTGAATAGTAATATAGTATATGATTTACACACAGCCTTTCACAGCCTAAAAGAGCGAGCTCTGATAGAATATGAACAAAACAAGAAGAAGATGCCTGTAGCTCAACTTGTCTGTGACTCTGTGTATCTCTCTCCCAGTCGTACCCAAAGTTTTAAATATCGGTATTTTCATATGTATCGATATTTTAAAAAATGGAGATATTATAAATATCGGGGATACAGAACTAAGAGTATAATAGACATTTCGCCGCTACTTTTAGACGGCAAGGACCTATTGGTCTAAAATTTTGAAGTACATGGACTAAACGTGTGAAATTAGAAAATTAGGGACTGCAGTATTTTATGGTCAAAAGCTCAAGAACTAAACAGTATTTAGTCATTTTTTATTTTTACCTCAAATTTTACAAATATTTCTTCACTTTATCGGAGATATATCGCAAATATCTAATATATCGGGATATTTGACGATGTCGGAGAAATTTGGCAGAAACGATAAAAGATAAGATATTTACCTCTTAGAAATATCGGTCCGTTGAAAAAAAAAGATACCGGGAGAGATATTAGAAATATCGCAAATATTCAAAACCGAGATCGTACAACGTCTCTGACTTTGACCCATAAAGCCAAAATCCATGTGCGCGGTCCACCGCCCAAGCGCCCACCGGAAAGACTACAGACCCTCGCATACCATGAAACTACTTGACCAGTCAGACGGAGCCAGTCGATTTGTTTCTGTAGGGTTTTATAAACCCTAGGAATCTCTGCATCGTGGTGACGTGGCTTCATCTATTGACTGGATATATTTGTCTGCTCTGAATTTCTGATATATTCGTTTACATAAAGAAGCAAATAGGCTAATAGAGTATGCACTATGCAGTGTACCGGGTCTTGCTGCCCAACCGGTGTGGCTCTGAGTCATGGCTCTGTTATGGGTTTTCAATTTTAATTTCTTTAGGTTGTCCCCTCAATCTTATTTAGCTCCAATGAATGTGGCACAAGAAAATATATATTATAATATTAAATCTTTTTTTAGTTTTTGAAAGATAGTAGGAACCTGTCTAACTAAATCTCCGATTCTTCGCGCCCACAACTACATTATATGAAGAATGATATATCGGGATTTCAGCAGCATGGAGCTGGTACCCCGCATAAAAGAGATTGAATAATCTGCATTTTCTTTATCCTCACCTCAAGTGCGTCATTGGAAAAGCAAGTTGCGGACCTGTGGATTTTTGTTGAAATGCAAGGGTCGATCGACCAGTGCGTGCAACAATTACACAAGCTCAAAAAGTGCATTCCGAAATCATGTTTTACTGTATAAACAACAGATTATACTTATAAATTAAGAGTATCAAAGACCTAGATACAGTGTTGCCAAAAAAAATAAAACAGACCTAGATACAGTATTAATAGCTGTAGAAGCATGCACTGAATCGTAGGTCGTCTGCACGATGGGGGACAAATATCACCACTTAATATATCAAAAAGAAAAACTTGTAGCTGAAATTAGTAAAGAAGAAATGGTAGCAGCTAACTGAGGATAATATCGACAGGTATGATAAAGTAATTAGGTTCATGGTCACCAATCACCATCACGTGCAGAATGGCGCTCATTTGGGGAGATTCAATTGTCTGCGAAAATGATAAAGATGATGGAGGGGGATAGGAATATAAATTCTAACGTAGGTTTTAAATCATTGAACAAGTTGCAGTCGCAGGCGGAGCTAGGTTTAATGTGTGACTCAGCAATTGCAGTCTCTACAGGTTGGTAGCTCGATCAAAATTAAGCTGC
Organism: Rosa multiflora; assembly: GCA_002564525.1. Taxonomy (NCBI): domain Eukaryota; kingdom Viridiplantae; phylum Streptophyta; class Magnoliopsida; order Rosales; family Rosaceae; genus Rosa; species Rosa multiflora. The sequence continues at coordinate 25,643 of BDJD01010732.1, forward strand.
GACCGCCCTCACCTCCAAGGAATGATATCATATTAAGATATGGCCGGCCCTACTTGTAGAATTATATTAGTTAATCCGTTCGCTTAATTATTCTAAACAATGTCTAACTAAGCAGCTACCTATTAGATATGGCTATGGGTGAAGTGTCTTAAGTTTTTGACGTCGATTTGTCTTGTTTTAATATTTCACCTTCCTTGATCCCAAAGGGAACTAACACAGGAAAAATTTTCAATCTTATTATTTTTTTAATTTTATCCAACAGTGTGTGCGTGGTTATCCTATTAACCAAATGGTAAGATATTGATGTAGATAGAAATTGAATTATTAATTGTTTAGTTAATCTCACATCATTCTCGATCTTCGTTGGTTTAGTTATTGACTTTTTGTTTTGTGTATTTCACTTAGTATAGTGTTGAACCATCCAACTGTGATAATTGACGAATGATTTTAGTTTAGTGATCAACCGGTGAAGAAAAATATATGCTAATAACAATATTATCTTGAAATGTTTAATTTAGATTTCATTTATATGTTATGTTATGTTATTTTGCACTAGATACGATTTTTAATTAGCAAGCATCATATGCAAATGGATACCCCTTTTGGGTGTAATTAACTTAAAAATACATGTAATTTCACACCCAACTAAATGATTAATTCCCACTGTAATGACAATTTTTTGTGTGAAGATCACTCTTTAATTCTTTTTTATAATAGGGAATGTCAAGCTGGTTTATATAAATAGGGTCCTTGACCCAAAGTACTAAATTTAGCTAAACTTATTCCACTTACCCCAGCACTAATTTTTTATTCTCACTAACCCATTTGACAGCTAAATGACAATTTTACCCTCAGATTAATTAGTAAACTACTTCATGCCATCATCTCTCTCTCTCTCTCTCTCTCTCTCTCCCTCCCTCCCCGCAACGTGCTCGCTGCCGCGCGCCACAGAGGCCGGACTACGCCGCAGATGCCAAAGACGACGCCACAGAAGCCGGACGACACCGCAGATCGAGGACTCTATTGAGATAATAGAACCAACTCCTTCCCCTTAGGGTAGGAGTCGCCAGCATTTACCAAGTCCCCATTTAAACATTTGCAGCAAATTTTATTACTGAAGTTCTTTTCCTTAATGTAGTTGGATATATAATTATTCCTCCATTTCTATGCAAGAATAAACATTTGCAGCAAATTTTATTACTGAAGCTTATAACAAAGCCAACTAATTTTGTTATAGACTTCTAATGGTAAGATATACTTCTCCAAAACTAACATGCATTAGCAATAACAATGATAACAGATATCATTTCAAACACGATATCGACATGTACAACAATTCCAAACACTACAAATCTATAATGACATTTATAACCTTGAGTCGTATTTTCTCTTTAATAAGTTCTCAAAATTTTCTATAGTGATTCTAAAAAAAAAAATCTGCAGTGAAACATACAAGGATAATTTTTTCAATTAAAAAAAAAAGTAAAACAAACTTGAGAAAGTCTTGCGTGCAGCAGATGCAAGGAACACGTGGTACGGGCTGATAAATCAGACCCGAGTATTTTAGGTATTTCACTTTAAAAAAGCAGAGTCAATTTTAGAATGAAATTTTTTTTTGGTGGATTCTGATTGAGCAGCCGCCTTGCGGCGGCGGTATGTAAGAATTTTTCAACAAACTTCTCCAAAAATCCTACAATTTTGGCAGTAGCTAAAAGGAGCTGTCATAATCACCTGCTTCTGAACCTTAATCACTTATCCCAGTACAAAAATTCTGGAAAAAAAAAAAAAAAATTCCCCAGAAAATCAGCCAAGTGCGCCGATTCTCTATGTCACTTCAAGCCGTACGATTAGTCCACCCACAAGCTGGAACTTCCAATCAGGCAGCAGAGAAATTCCGCCAATTTCACTCTCAGGGGTACTTTAGTCATTCTACTTGTGTGGTGGGCTCGCGAGATTCGTCAATCGTAGAAAAATGTAAAAAAAAACCCAAAAAAGAAATTACTAAGGCGTGAATGACTGCGACTACCTGTTTAACGGTGAGAAATTCCACGTCACACCCAGTCTCTTATCTCCACGTCACCTCTACTCATTGCTCCCCGAGCCCCGATC
>BDJD01010733.1:0-18871 GCA_002564525.1 Rosa multiflora
GCGCTGGGCAGATCGAAGGTTCTGCCGGCTGGATGCGTCCGTGCTTGGATCGGTGGGCTGCTCGGAGGAGAGGGCGGTGCTACAGGTGAGCGACTGGGATGAGTTGGGTGCCCTTAGTAGTTCGATGGAGATAGAGGCTGGACGGGCGGGGCCGATCCGGTGGTTGGGGAAGAAGTTCAGCGATGGTCAAGGCTGAGGCTGGCCGAGGCCGGTGACGTTGTCTGGCGGCCCCCGATCTGCACTGGATTTTTTTTTTTTTTTTTTTTTTTTTTCTAGGGTTTGGTTTTTTTCTTTTGGCTATTTGCTCTGAGCGTGCTGATAACGTGTTAAAGTAAAATGATAATTGGAATGGTCTACTCATTTCATTTCATAGTCCCTTTATATAGGGATAGAGTTACAACGGAAATATTAATTACATTAAATACATTGAATGCTGATTGATCTATAATTGTGCTGATTGATGGTAATCACTGATTCCTTGATTCCCTCTCCGTCAGTTGCTTTGACGAAGGCACACAATATGTTTTTCCTTTAACACTAATTTCAATATGCTCAATTTAGTCTTTTTTTTTACCACAATTTACAAATTTACTTATCCAAAGTATTTGTAGCAATTTCAAAAATTAAACTACCACACAAAAACTACCAAATAAATAAAAGAAAGATAAACTAAAAAAAATGGGTTCTCTAGTCCCACAGCAACCTAATAGGGATTGAGTTTTACCTCAATCTCCAGCAATGACGCCAAAAACTTGTTGGGGACATCATTGAGTATGAAAGTTTATGCAAATTTATGTATGATGTGCCATACTCCCAAGTATAGGAGGTCAAGTTTTAGTAAAGGGAAAAAGTAAGAGTATCGTACCCAAGAGATTGAGTAACTCTACCCTAGCTAGATCACCGTGAAAATAAACCTAGAAAACACATGCGAGTCTATCTTTTTACAAATTAATAGTCTCGGCCCTTTGGAAGCCAAAACTATCAATAATGATATTTACAATGGTAAAGCAGCTTTGTTGATTTTAATTTCTATAAAGTAAAATAAGTTGCACAAAAATAAACTAAGCAAATAAAAATAAAATAGAGACTTTGGTCAATGAGATAAATAAGAGTATAGGTTTTGCATCTAGCCTCCCACATGCATATAATGTAACCCATTTTCTAATAACAACATGCTTTGATAAATTTCCCCTTTGTGCTTTGATGAAGCTACCAAGAAACCAACTAGTCATGCAATTTAACAATCTCTTCCGAAACAAAGCTAAATTACACAACCTTTATACCATTCAAATCTTCCGGATCCTAAATGACCTATGGTGCCGTGAGCCTAAATTCTTCCGGAACCTAAACCCACAACATCATGCTTTAATTTCTAGGTAAGAAACCCAAGCAATCTAGTTCTTCCCGTAAGAATAAGCTAGACCACCACCATATTAGCTACACATGCTTCTCGGTTACAAAAGATTGTCAAGCTTAAGTTTCCGATTTCATTAATTCCTACAACATGATTCTAGTTGAGAAATCTAAAAACACATGTAAGAAAGCATTAAAGTAAAGTAGCTAAAGGATTCAAAACATGCATATTCATCAAAAACATGGCATCACACTATTTTATACATGAGTTTGTCTAGGGCTAAGGCCTAGCCCCAATATTGTTCTACTCACCGCCCATAGTTACATATATCAACATAAACATAATAACATCAAGCAAAAGAGAGGAAGAGTGGAGAAAGTGGTTGGTTACCAAACCAGCTCCCCTTGATACAAAACTAGTGAGAGATGTTTCAAAGTATGAAAATTTCGGTTCTTTCAAACCCAAATTGCCATACAAATCCACAAAACTCTTAGAAACATGAAGAACAAAGGCTTGAGATGATGAAACTAAGGATTGATTGATCAACGATGTATAGATTCTTCGGTTTTAGAACAAAACCCAAGAAGCTATACAGTTTTCTCTGCACAAAAGCTAAGAACTATGAACTACATGATGAAGAACTATGGAAAATGAAGAGGAAATGGAGAGAGAAAGGAGATGAAATGGATGAAGGAATACATGAAAAATGTCCAAAGTGAGGGGAGGGTGTTTTTATAGTCCAAAAGTGATGAATGGAGGGTGGAGATCAAAGGAAATGAAGGGCTAGATGTGATTGACAAATGTGTAAGCACAAAATGTGGATCTAGTCTTTAACTCCACATAAAAATGACCTAGAAAGCTCATAGATATTTTGGTGAGGAGAAAAAGTAAGGGTAGAAGGGTCATTGTGTAAAGGAACAAGATAATAAATGGGAGACAAATGTGTAAGGTGTAAGAATTGAATCACTTGTCATATTTCAATTTTTGAATTTCAAAATAACCCAGACTTAAAGTCTTCCCACCTAAAATCTCTAACCCTAATCAGCTCTTTCTTCTCTTCCACACATGGTCTTGGCCGGCCAACTTGGGTGGAATCTGGCGTTGACTGGCGTTGACTCTCATTTCATCATGTTTTCACACTTTCTTCCTTCAATTTAATCTCCACTAAGACTTCGGAATTAGCCTTCGGTTTCTTCATACCAAATGTTCATCCATGAGTTTACATCAACCTCGTAAAATTTTAGAGCTTGTTTGGCCTTGGTGTGACAGGAAATGCTGCCGGAATTGGTACAGGTTGGGTTTTGCAATTTTTATCTTCTAGTGCAGAAATTTACACCAATCTTTTGAAAGCCTTCCATTCCGAACTAGGTCTTGAACTCTTCCTAACAAATGATCCTTAGGATGTCTAGAATGGATCTGAAAAGTTTCAACTCATTTAGAGTTCATTTGGTTAGTCTGCCGCTCCTCCTTCCTTGCCTAGCTTGGTTTCTCCTAACCGCAGTAGGAAAATGTGCTAAAGTTGAGTTTTTAGGGCATTTCCAAGTTTTTCCATTATTTCTGGCATGATATGAAAAACATAATAAATATATATAAATAAACACAAAGCTTAAGAAAAAGTGAAATATTAGAGGAATAATTACTAGGTAACTATGGACCTAACAAATTTCAGGAGTTAAGTGCTGACATGGCATTTCCAACTCATAAAAAGTGGGGCCCACATAGAAGTGAAATTCCCAAACTAACCCTAGCCAACCGAATATGAAAAAATCCAAAATAAATTCCACACTTTGAGATTGGGAAGACTGTCGAACCCACCCCAACACATATGTAAATGAAAGCCCCAACCACCAGACCACTTGCATGGTATTGGTATATTATAAACAAAAATAACATATGTATTTTGTCATCGTCCTTCTCCACCCACCTCTCTTCTCCTCTCCTCTTCTTCTTCCTCTTCTGCCATGAAAGACCCAGACCCCATCTTCCCCTCTCCACCCACCTCAAGATCCATTACAGGGACTACTACTGGAACTATGGCGTCAGACCCCTCCAGTTTAAATCGCTGTAAGACAATGCCAATGACAGAAATATCAACCACCGTTGCAAGACAATGCGGATCTCTTCAACTTTCTCCATTGCCGCCGCCGTTAAGTTGGATCTGGAGTCGGGTTACGAGAGGATCCAGAGGAATTTTTGGCGAGGAAGGTGGGTGGACCAAGTCATACTTGAATCCCAAACTTGCCACCACATTTGGTAGCTGTTGTTTATTGACATGCCACTAAGATAAAATCACAAAAACAAGAAGAAGAAGAAGTGCATGACCTTTGCTTTTACTGAATTCTCTCTTGCAATTGATTGAATATCATTCTACTGAGCTCCAATTATGATTCCCGCTAAGACCCTTGTTCATAAAAACCCAAACCAGAAAGATGGGGTTTGGGTCTTTCATGGCAGAAGAGGAAGAAGAAGAGGAGAGAGGTGGGTGGAGAAGGACGATGACAAAATACGTATGTTATTTTTGTATGTAATTTACCAATACCATGCAAGTGGTCTGGTAGTTGGGGCTTTCATTTGTTGGGGTGGGGTTGAGTCTCCCCAACCTCAAAGTCTGGAATTTATTTTAGATTTTTCCATATTCGGTTGGCTAGGGTTAGTTTGGGAATTTCACTTCAGTGTGGCCCCACTTTTGATGAGTTAGAAATGCCATGTTAGCACTTAACGTCTGAAATTGATGGAATTGAGTCGGATGGACCTATTGGACGAGAGTATGATATTGTGGGGGTGTTTTTGATGAAATTGAAAGTCGAGAGCCTAAATTGATGTTTGGCCCATACCACAGGGTACTAAACAGTATTTAGCCCTTCAAAATACCTTGGTTATTTTCTGAGATTGATCCTAAGCTTGGTGAATGTTGGAAAACCTATAGATATGCTTTGTTGAGCGGAAGCGGTAAATGATTCCCATGCACTTGGATCCAATAATGCCGATACTTTCCCCACTTTAGCCACTTGGTGAAGAACAGGTATGAGGTTTTAATACAAAATGCCTCGGTATTAGTGTGTGTGGTACCATTCCTTATAACTCAAGGATGACTCTTCACCTTTCTGATGTGGGATTCCAAAAGGATTTAATCTAACACACTTTCCCAATAATCTCCACCTTGGTGTGATTCAAGCCATCTCCAATTGTCTCACGATCTAGATTATAATAGCTCCACCTCGACCACAAACTTCTAGTTTCAATTGGCTTTTCAAAGTTCTACAATTCGTCATGTTCTGAATCATACTATCATTTCTTTGATTCCTAAAGTCACTAGTCCTCAGAATATGACTTAATTCAGGCCTATTAGTTTATGTACAACCATATATAAAATCATCTCCAAGATCATTGTGGGCAGAATCAGACCTCTCATGAAAACCTTGATCTGTCCCAATCAGGTTAGTTATGTTCCTGGTAGATATAGCTCCGATAATTTCATAATAGCTCAAGAATTATTGTTTAAGTTCAGAAAGTCTAAAGGAAAGCATGGTTTTTTTTTACTGGAAAGTTGATTTCTCCAAAGCCTATGATCGGCTCAGTTGAAGTTTTATCGAAATGGTCCTCGACATGTCTTAGCGTAACAGTGGTCGTGCGCCGTCACCTCGGCTCCCTCCCCACTACTCCATTATTACTTGTTACAGAATCCATTATGCCAGACTTCCTACACATGAAATACGAATGATAGCAAGACATGTATCGCTAGGGCATAGCAAATACGCCAAAAGAAGCATGAAACCCTAATCGCAGTACCCGCTACCAAAAAAGAAAAGAAAAAAAAGGAAAAGGTACTCGGGGGAATAGGGAAAGAAAAATGCTCTACCCCAGTCAACACTTCTCTTAGCTGAGGACTTCGAGGACTGGGGGTAATGGTTATACGGAAGCTACGTGGCAAGGAGAGTCGCCTTGCATTTCCAATATTTCTACCAGAACAAACTCCCCACCCAAGAGAACTCTTAACCGGGGACTTGGGGGATTTGTTGGTATGTCTACCTCCTAAGCACAAATATCGGAAACACAAGGCTTATCTAGCCACCAAAGAATAACAAACATGCTCCCAGGCAGGGATCCCGATACCCATTCTGGGTGGTATCGGGAGCTCAAATGTCCCACACTGGAAACAGGAAAACCATGCTCCTCCAAATCCATAACAAATGGGTCATCTCTAACACCCAAAAGTTGTAACTGTTTACTATCTCTCTCTATTATCTTTATCTCATAACAATACTGATTTATGCATTGGAGCGTCGAAGGCCGGGATACCCGGTCTTCCCCTTTGATCTTTGTTTGTCCTACAGATAAACGAGACCGATAGCGATAGTGACAAGGCATATCACGTGATTCTACTAGATCAGACCACCAGTCTGTACAGCTGAAACCTTTCGTACCAGCATCAAAGCCGCCTCCCTTCTACAACTAAGCTCGATCGGTGCCGACACAAATGAACGGTCTGCCAAAAAACTCGATCGATCAGCACCTCAATTCCACAGCACCATAATTGATCTCCGATCAGAATCTTGATTCCACAGAATTGATCTACAGGGACGTCCAAAACACTTAACCTCCCTTGTAAACAATCTATGTTGTCCTCATATAAAAAGACTATTACATACACAAATGATCAAGGAAAATTATAATTTGTTACCCTCTTCGAAGCTTTATAAAAATAGAAACACAATTTATTTTCTTTTTATTATTCATTACCATTTTAAAATATCATTTTACAGCGCTCATTTTCTTTTTTCATGAAAGCTTTAGAAGAAAGAAAGAAAAAAATTAAGAAAAAATGCATTCAAAGTTACATGGCAAATTATACAGGAATAAAACAGTAATGACAAAAGCCTAGTACCATTTACTCTGGTAACATCAATGATTACTTTAAAAGTGAAAGGTCTCTGAGTTTGACTCAAAGAATAATTGCTTTACAATCTTAATTGTAACATTATCAGTTGTTCATTGACATTTCTCCTAAAAAAAAAAATTCTTAAAAGGAAACGATTTGACAACTCTCATCAATGTGACGAGATCAAGAAATGAGGGATAGAAAATTTCGTGTAAACTAAACCAAATAAGCAAACAAAGCGCATTTTAAGGCAAAGCTAAAGAAAAACAGGAGAATGAGCAAATCTTATTGTACGTGCAACCTAGCTAAAACGCCAACAACAATAAGCCATGCAACCAAGTAATGATGCTTCTTCGCAATAGTGTTATCTTTCTGGTATGTCACCACAATTGTAAAGTGGATAGAGTAGGCAGTTGTGCTATCTCCGGAAGTTCTTTGATGCTTATTGTCATCTAGAGTTTAGGCACCATGTTCCCCCATGTATTCTACAATTTCATTATTCAAAGCTTGAGGGTAGCTGCTCCTGCCCTTTTTCAAAAAAAAAAAAGGAAACTAAGTCTAGGAAATTTAATTAAGCATGAAACATTAGGCTTGGAAAAGTCACATTTAGCAAATTTTACCTTTCGAAAAGTAAATAGGAGGTATAAAGAGCATGAGAGGTTAAGCAAGCAAGTATAGAAGTACCAAGGGAGTCCAATTTTCAACTTTAAAGTTTTGATGGATTTGGTACATTATTGCTGGTATGTATGATCGCACTATAATTAATTAATCAATTTCTACCCTACACTTTCATAATTCGATCAATTCAATTTATAAATTACAATTAAAAACTATCTCTTAAGAAAACATCAAATTAAAAATAGTATAGTTACTAATTTAAACATTAAAAAATATAATGTGAAAACAATTATACATCATTTGTGATATACATGGATAGTTCCGATTTTAAAAAGCAATGTGAGAATTCGTTGATTACAAATAGTCGTGATAAAGGAGCAAGATGGTACAATTAACCAAAATATGAGTTCTGGTAAACATTAGAAAATCCAAAATTTGCATCTCCTCACTTATATTAGCCAATATATAAAGTTCGAACCATGCACAAAGGGCTTGTCCTTCCCATTTATTTTGGAAGTTCAATATATGCCGTTGGGGTTAATTTAAGTGGTGAGGAAAGTTTGGGTTAGGATTAGGATATGTCAGTGGTTCGATTTCTTTTTAATGTAACAAAAATAAAAATTGAAATGATTGGGAAGTTCAATACATTAATAGCAAAACCATAAATATAAAAAATAATAAAATACTAATTAAAAATTATACGAGAAATCTCCCACATGGTGACTTGATGCATAAACTCTCGCAAGCGTACGAATCGTGTCAAGATAAGGAAGTATTAAGCCCAAAATTATAATACCACGGGGATTAGTGACTAACCCACAATCCTTGGATAGTCAAAACTAAAGTCACTACGCAAATAAAGGAAAATAAAACAAATAAAAATGTTAATCTAAGGCACCAAGCCTTAACAATGCTTGGCTTTGATTTTCACTAAAGCCTAATCAAAACTAAGAGCCTAGTGATGATTATTTACAATGAGTTGGAGTTCAATATTTTGTGAGGTTATTTTAGATTAACAAAAACTAATCAAATGTAAATCAACTAATAAAAATGCAAAGAAATTAATAAAAGCGTAAACAATATAAATGGGAATGTCGGGTTCTAGGGAGGATCCTTCACCCAAATTTCATGTGTCGGAAGCTAATCTAATGTGGATGCGAATTTCCTACTTTGGCAGTAGCCGTATCCAAGGCGGTTCAAGGCTCAAGGATCAAAATTCTCTTTCATGATATTCCTACTCCGATTTAAGGGTCGTAGGAACTCACTTGACATGAATTAGAGCCGGTTCAAGGGTCTCTAATTCACATCAAGAGGCCTAGAGATCGAGGAATTAGACTACCAAGCAACTCGCCGCGCAATCACGCAATGGGTGTAAATCAGCATGCTTATAACCCTTCGAATACGAAATTGAAGGTTTCTAGCTTAGGAATTAGAGGGGGTCAAGGCTCTAACTCCGTCCTAGACATGCTCAAAATACTCACCCTAGAGTTGACTAGGCTCCTAGACATGCATTTTAACCCAACAAAAATATATATAAGCATCCATCATATGAAAATTGCATCATTACATTAAATTAAGGGGGGTGAAATTTGCACCCTCAAAATTGCAAACCACACCCCCCCTTCATTTTTTAAATAATATTTCATGTCTCTCTTTTTATTCTTCCTAAAACACCCTCTTTTGGATATTTTCTTCTCTCTCTCCCCTCCCCTCTCTTCAGACCACCACTAAGTCCTCTCTCTCTCTTCTTCCCGATCTTCACCAAGGTCTCTCTCTCTCTCTCTCTCTCTCTCTCTCTCTCTCTCTCTCTCTCTCTCTCTCTCTTCTGGGCAAGAGGTGAAAAGAACCCACTCTCTTTCAAACCCACAAGCTTCACAACCCCATCAACCCCATCAAAAACCCGAAACAGAGCCTGAATGTCCACAAACACAGTGCCGCAAATCTCCACCGTAATCTCGCCGCCGACCCCAATTGCCATTCCAAAATCAAACCTGGATTCGGGCAGATCCGAGGGGCAAATTGGGTCGCAGGCCACCCGTTTCAGAACCCGATCCTGCTGGCCTTCCCCCCTCCATTCCAGAATCAAAATGCGCGTGGGACAAAGTCGTCCTGCAATCGGATACCACAATCGGGTCGCGGTGGACCGAGTAAGCAAAATCTGACCCGACTTTCAATACCAGATTGTAGCTCACGGAAACGTCGTCGAACACGTTGGAGATGAAAGAAGCGGCCCCGCCGAGCGTCTCGGCCAAAACGACGCAGTCAAGGATGAGAATGTCGTGGCAGTAGTTTCCGGCAATTAGGCATCGGCGAAGGGAGGAAATGGGCTGGGTTCGGTTTCTCGCCATAAGGGGTGGATTGGGATTCGTGATTCGTCAGTGTGTGTTAAGATCATGGGTGGGAGACAATAAAGAGGGCGCTAGGGTTAGAGAGGCTTCATGAAAGAGAGAACTATATAGAGAGGAAGAGAGAATGGAAGAAGACAAAGTTGGGCATTTCCACAGAGAGAGAGAGAGAGAGAGAAATCGCTGGCCAGAAGAGAGAGAGAGAGAGGACCTTGGTGGTGGTCTGAAGAGAGAGGGGAGGGAGAAAGAGACAAGAAAAGACCCAAAAGAGGGTGTTTTAGGAAGTATAAAGATAGAGACATGAAATATTATTTAAAAAATGAAAGATGGGTGTGGTTTGTAATTTTTGGGGTGCAAATTTTAAAGAGAAATGGAATTTGCTTGATTGAAGTGGATGAATGTATACAGAAGAGAGCACATATAAATACTACAATTGTGAACAAGCCTAGCTGCTATCATACAATAAGATCACATGTGAAAGTTAACAGAGATGGCAGATGGCAGTTTAATATGTGGTTGTGCTTGGTCTTCTTGGTCTGCAATGTAGCAACAAGCTTTGTCTCTTGTACTTGGGTGAGAGAGCACGAGTTGTCTTCCAATTGTCTTGTGCAAGAGTGTTTTGTTCTCTTGTGCAGCCTTGTAGTCTTGTGCTTTTCTTCTGGTAATGTCTTCATCTTATCATCCCCCCGCAAGCTGATGCGGGATGTGAAGCAATCAGCTTGGAACTGAGATGACGAAAACAATGCTTTGGAAGACTCTTGTGAACTATGTTGGCTGAGTTTAGCATAGAGGTTTGAAAAAAAGCTAAAGCAGAAACAAAATCAAGGCAGAGAGCTACTAAAACCAAAGGAAAGGCAAGAGAAGAACATTATGCACGGTCCTAACAAGCAAGGAAGAGAGTTTGTAAGCATGTGGAGAGGAAAATGCATGTAATTAAGGAAAGGGAAATAGAGGATATGGGGAGAAAGAGGGAATAGAGATTTAAAAACACAGAAGATTAGAAAAGAGATGGAGTGATTATATAGAAGACGAGTAATGTTTTTGTTCTTTTGAGGTGACGAAGAAGTGATTGCCACGGTAGGTATGAGAAGAAAACCATGAGTGAGCAGGATGAAGAAAAGAAGAATGAGATGGAGAAGCTTTTAAAAGAGAGGTAGAAGAAAATCGATTTAAGTTTGCTGAACAAGAAGATGAGGGAAACTCATAACTAGGTGAAGATTGAGGAAACATAGAAGATGCAAAGCAAAACCATAAGAGACTGACAGAAAGACATAGAGACTTAAACAAAAGCAAAAACAAGGACGAGAGACTTAAACAAGTAAACACAAGAGAAGAACATGATGCATGGTGCTGTCAAGTAAGAAAGAGAGAGAGAGATGTTGCGACATTAACGCAAAAGGGAGAGATGTGCAATTGAAATGTGAAAGAAGATTGCGGTTGTGGCGGTGCAGCATGAGGTGGAGTATAAAGCTGGAAGAAAAGCTCATATACTTGGACGTGAAAAAGAAGAAATTGACCCTCAAAATGGGTGCTTCATGAGAGAGAAGAATGAGTTGGGAGGAGAGAGTAAAAGAACAGAGGAATGTGGTTACTATTCTCCAAACAACAATCTAAAGTTAATGGATGGAAGCTGCGGAGGAGAAGGGTTGTTGGGATTTGATGGAAAATTGAAACATGGTGCTTCTGCCATGACAATTGAGAATGAAAGATTTTAGCTTGAGCACATAACAGGAATTAAGGAAGGGAGTTAACAAAGTAGAAATGGAAATTGAACTAAGAGGAAGAATACATGGATGTTGCAATTGGTTTTAGACCCGTGGGTGTATGGAGAAATTTACTCCACACACCCAGGGAGAGTTTTGGAGTTCACAGGATCAAGAGCTGTTAGGCAAATGGCTCTGATACCATAAAGAGAAATGGAATTTGCTTGATTGAAGTGGATGAATGTATACAGAAGAGAGCACATATAAATACTACAATTGTGAACAAGCCTAGCTGCTATCATACAATAAGATCACATGTGAAAGTTAACAGAGATGGCAGATGGCAGTTCAATACGTGGTTGTGCTTGGTCTTCTTGGTCTGCAATGTAGCAACAAGCTTTGTCTATTGTACTTGGGTGAGAGAGCACGAGTTGTCTTCCAATTGTCTTGTGCAAGAGTGTTTTGTTCTCTTGTGCAGCCTTGTAGTCTTGTGCTTTTCTTCTGGTAATGTCTTCATCTTATCAAATTTCACCCCCCTAAATTAAACATCTTTTACACAAAATTTGGGGTAGGACACACAACTCTAACCCCCAACAAGAAAATTACTCACTACCCATAATTATGAACATTGAAGATACAAAATTGAAAGAGAACAGAGTATAGAAGTATAGGAGAAAACAAAAATAGTCACAAATAGCTAAAAAGCTAGCATGACTAGTTTTGATTTACAACTTCCACAATTACCTAAGTCTTGAATCTTGTAAAGGAGAAATCTTTGAGGAATCATTGAATATTTGGGTGAGTAAATCCTTCAAATCCCAATATAAAATTTAAGCAAAGAAAAAAGAAAAAGAAATGGTGGAGGGTGAAGAGAGAGGGCAGCAGCCCTTGCGGCGTTGTTGGAGAGAGTCGTCCTCTGAATGGAAGAGAGAGAGAGGTATATAAATCAAGAGGGTAGGGTGACTGTTTGGTGGTCATCAAAAGGGATAAGGCTGCCACGTGGCAACATCTAATTTGCTGAAACAATTAAGCTTAATTGCTGCACTCGCGTGCAAATGAAAGGAAAGATAAATGGGCCTGGGTTGTCCACGTGATGGCTGCCATCATCATTAACCAATGTTAATTGGTTTAATTAAACTAATGCTTAATTGGTAATTAATCAATGCATAATTAAGGCATCAATAATTTCCTCTTCTTCTCGGAGGGTCTTGATTTATTCTAAATTCATGCCATTTTTTTTCAATTCCGCGCATTTTATTATTCCCTACAAAATAAATAAAATTCAATTAATATGTAATTAATTGACTTGAGAATTAACTTTTTTTAGTGTTTTAAATACAATTACATGCATAAAAATCACATAGCAGGTAAGTTGTGGTTTGTTGGTTATTAGGAATAATCAACACCATGGAAAGTCACAGGTTTAAATATCACTGGCATTATGAAAGGCCTAGATACATGAGACACACACACTTACACATATAGTGCCATTTATTGTGGGTTCCCTTTTTCAGGTCATCTCAATGGCACAATAAATGGCACTATATGTGTAAGTGTGTGTCATCTCAATATTGTGGGTTCCATTTATTGTGCCATTTATTATGAAAGGCCTACATACATGAGACTCACACACACTTACACATATAGTGCCATTTATTGTGTCCATTTATTGTGCCATTTATTGGTTATTAGAAATTGTGTCACCCACTTTTCGATTACATATCGACAAATTGACTGTTAGATTTGTAAGACTCCATGATTAGATCATTTCTGTAAACTTTCAGTTAAATTATAAATCATTAAGGTAAGATTTATTGTTATAAACATAAACGGTTCATGTTTGACAAATTTGGTTCGTCCATTTATTTGTTCTAGCTCAGTATCTGAACGATTATCAATTTATCTAAAACTTTGCAAAAGTGATTTATTAGAGACATAAAAATTGAACGGTTAAAATATTAATGTGAACAAAAAATTAATCTCAAAAGCGATCCCTTAAAATAAAAAATAAAAAATAAAAATTCGGCTACTAGAAGGAGTGTGAGTGTGTGTCGATACATATCCAAGCATGCATACGTCCCTCCTAACGTCACTTGTTATGCACACGGACTTGTTGTATATTATTATTCCATGGACAATATTGAATCGGTGTCTGACTCTTGTCAGTGTTTTGTACGTAGGGTATGTAGGATTTTGTAATCTTTCTCATCATATTGTCTTAAACTCTTAATGACTGCCATGTTTGATAATTGCTGCCCTTTATCGATCGATCACTTTTAGCTCATTCTACATATACTAAATGTGGATCCACTGTTCATCCCTGTTCATCACTGTTCATAGGACAGTGGAGTGACGGTTTTTCCCTCTCTGTTTTTCTCCTCAGTACGGGCTGCCATTTTTCTTGGGCCTTCTTAGTCGATCCTCCACGGCTGTTCACTGAATAAGATTCTAAGAATAAGGGAGAGTATGATATTGGAATACAGAGGAGAGGAGACGAAGGCAATAGAAGATGCTACAATATTGAAATAGAAAGAACTAAAGAAGAAGATGGGAAGTTGGTCTGAGTTTTGATAAGTACTGGACTCACCGTTTTTGTGGGAAGGAATGGGATGAGCACGAACAAGGTGATACTCAGTTGTTGGATTTTGATCTAAGGAAGAAAAGCGCGAATCTGGGCATTTGGTTTTCGTTTTTTTTTTTTTGTTAATTGGTAATCTCTTTATTCAAAGCACGATCTACTGCATGAATGGATCTTCTTCTCTGAATTTCTTGACTGCCAATTCTAATCCCCTTAACGGAGGTAAACCCTTAAACCTTTTTTGTGTTTGGAAATTTGATTAATGTTTGTTCCTTTTCTTTGTGATTGAAACATGGTTTGTTTTCCTTATGATTGGTCTTTCATATGATCATTTTTTTCGTCTCGATTTCATGTATTTGAATGAGTATATATTATGCAGGATAACAAATGGATGGATGGATGAATGGATGTATTGATTTTATTTTAAGGAATTTGTATAGAGGAAACCATATCCGAGTAAAAGAAATCAGCTTTTCAAACTTGATCATGTTATCCATGATTTTGTCGTTAAAATTCGAAACAGCTATATGCAATTTTTTTTTCTTTCTGTTCTGGGGTGATCTACCAGCAAGTTAAAACTTGCTTTAATTCACAATAGTGGATGATCACACTAAAGTATTGCAAGGATAGACATTAGTTTTGAAGCAGCTATAGGTAAATTGTAATGTTTCTCCTGTGTCCTGGAATTATTACATGTATCTACACTCTTAGCCTTTATTTTTGCGTTAGTTCTTAATTGACATGAATGAATATACGAATCCAGTCTTAAGCTTTTGTTCCATCGGATTTATTTCAGGCTCAGTTGCTCATAGAACATTTAATGTGAAACTTTAAATGACAGGAATTAAAATTCACAGGCTAAAAGTCGATGTAAGATATAGAGTTACAAGAGTTACAATGATCTGCCACTTTTTTGGCGATCACGTCACCATGCTTAGATGTTAGAGTTTCTACAAAGTTCGTACCCCTTATTTTATGCTTTTGAATTTGAACATAACTCATGTGTGATACATGGCATGATTATCTTTTGGCTTATATCTATTGTTTTGAGTTGCAGTGGCGGCGGCTATGTGACTTATGCTCAAGTGAACTCAAGATTGCGACCTGATCCGTAGTGCACCTGATGTGGAAAGAAAGAAGGTCGGCTGGAACAACTTTCTCAAGGAATCTGAAAAATTTCTCATATATCAGTTCATGTCGTATCTCCTCGGAATTATTTTGCATTCGCCCCTTTACGACCAAGTGTTACCTGTGGAACTGTGGAGCCTTTGGAGCATTGTTGAACCAATTCGTAACATAGTCAGAAAGGTAATTCACAGTAAGATCATATAAGCTGTTGAATATCTATCTCTGTTTTCTGGTAAACATTATTTTGCTTAGTGTTTATTAAACTGTTATCAGAGTCTCCGGTTGACTACATGCCAGTAATCTTTGAAGTGATGTTTACCTGGAAATTAGGTTCATATCCCTGCAGATAAATTTCCTATTAATTTTTATGATTGCAATGCCATTTTTAAAAAGGAACAGCTTTATCCCATGTATCTACAAAATCTGTTATGTTCTTATCTATTTTTAATCAATATGAAATGCAATCTCTTTGCAGATAATATCCCTATTAATTTTTATGATCGCAATGTCATTTTAAAATAAATAAATAAATAAAAAATAATTTTATCCCATGTATCTACAAAATCTGTTTATGTTTTTATCTATCGTTAATCAATATGAAATGCAATATCTTTGCAGTATTGGTTCCTTGCTTAGTTTCTGTGCACAGTTTGTTTTTCCAAAGAAAATAGTCACCTGATTGACAAATGAAAGAAATGAATAGTAGATAATTCTTTTGGGTACCTATTATTAGTATGTTGTTGATCTCTGTGTACTTCTGAAACCATCCTGACTGCATTAGATTACCATTCATTTTCGATGTCATGTGTAAACATGGATTCCATTATTCAGTATTTGTGGCCTTTGCCTTTTGCAAAACTCTCAAGTCAACCAAGTACTAAGCTAAAATTTTCTGGTAGTGACGGAGAAATTCAAGGAGGTGAATGATACTTTCAATCATGCAAGCATGTTTGAAGTGGACCGACTTGAAGCTATTCTTCTCATCGAAATTGGATTGATACAAGATGATGCTGGATATATAGATGGAGTTGGCTAGAGTTTAAAATCGCCGCAGGAAATTCAGTATATACTGTCGTTATGTTCCTGAAGTTTATTTAACTTTTCAAACATAGTCGTTTAAATGGATTTAGATATACGGGAAGAAAGCATATTAGCATAGCATCAAGTAATTTACTCCTCTAAACTTCTAACTTGATTACTGTTGGTATTAAAGTATGAAAAAGTGAAGAAGAATGCTCAGCTTGTATTCCTTTTTTAATTTGGTTTCGTTTCTTTTCAATTTTGTTTTGAATTGGTTTGGCTATTTGGATTCTTATTGTTCTGAAACTGTGAACTTCATTCGATTTTTGTTGTTAGTTTAATTAGAAATAAAGCAATTGATAATTGTTAAATGACTAAAAAGTAGTTATACTACCCGCAGCAAAGCGCGGGATTTGTAACTAGTAAGCATGCATGCTCGTGGCCCTCTGGATTTCTCTTGCTGATTCAGTAATAATAGCTGGTTCAAATGCGATCGACAATAACAGTAATCTTCACTCTGTCACGTTACTGAAATGTATGGCTAGTTTAGTAGAATTTTGGGGTGAGGCTTACGAGGTTAGGTAAGGGTTTCTTACTGTGCATTTATATTTTAGAAACATAAACGTTGCATTTACATGCAATCCTCACGAATAAACTCAAGACTCAAAATGCAAGTTGCAACTTCACCCTTTTATGAGGACCAGAGAGAGATAGAGACATAGCTGGCTCACACGAATGCCACTGAAAATTGATATTGGCATAAGTCATAAGGAATCACGATCAAACAAAATAGAGGCGACCTAACATGAACCTCAAGGTTGGAGTTTAGAGAAGCTGGGTGGGTCACATGCCGTTTCCTACCTTTTTAACGATGTATAATTAGGTGAACTAGGGAGGGATAATCTACAATTTGGAATTTAGGATAGATAGAAAAATCAAAGAAGTAAAAATTTAATGTCCCCTAAAATTTACTAGGTATGCAAAGGACGCGTGGTTAAAACTCTGTCTAAACTTAAACTAAGAAACTATAATTAAAATTGATGTCCCCCAAAATTTGCATAAAGCAGCTCACTTAAGAAATAATTTTTGATCCACTGTAAGAGACAAGTGAATCTAACGGCTGAGAAGAAAAGTATGGTTTTAAGTGATAACATTAGCCTTTAGATACATGTACCTGTGATTCACTTGTTTCTCACATTTTATTAAAAACCACCTCCTTAAGTGAGCATGACAGTATTTATTTGCCGCCCTGTATTTTAAAGTAAAAATACAAATTTAAAGCCATCAGAGATTGATGAGTTTAGAGCAAAATTAGGCCTCATCAAAAAGCCCGCGGATCAAGTGGGCCGATGGAGGCCCGCCGGCCCTGAGGGCTAAAAGCCCGGCCCGGCCCGTTAAAAAGCCCGCAAAAACCCGCCTCCGTGGGTAGTGGGCCGGCCCGCAAAAAGCCCCCAAAAACCAGGCCGGGCCCGTTAAAGCCCGTAAAATATTATATATATATATATATATATATATGTAGATATGTGTGTTTGTTTATAAATATATATATATATATATAGATATATATAATATATATACACATATAGATATATATTTGTGTGTGTGTTTATATATGTGTGTGTTATATATATATATATATATATATATATATATATATATATAACACACACATATATAAACACACACACAAATATATATCTATATGTGTATATATATTATATATATCTATATATATATATATATATTTATAAACAAACACACATATCTACATATATATATATATATATATATATAATATTTTACGGGCTTTAACGGGCCCGGCCTGGTTTTTGGGGGCTTTTTGCGGGCCGGCCCACTACCCACGGAGGCGGGTTTTTGCGGGCTTTTTAACGGGCCGGGCCGGGCTTTTAGCCCTCAGGGCCGGCGGGCCTCCATCGGCCCACTTGATCCGCGGGCTTTTTGATGAGGCCTAATTTTGCTCTAAACTCATCAATCTCTGATGGCTTTAAATTTGTATTTTTACTTTAAAATACAGGGCGGCAAATAAATACTGTCATGCTCACTTAAGGAGGTGGTTTTTAATAAAATGTGAGAAACAAGTGAATCACAGGTACATGTATCTAAAGGCTAATGTTATCACTTAAAACCATACTTTTCTTCTCAGCCGTTAGATTCACTTGTCTCTTACAGTGGATCAAAAATTATTTCTTAAGTGAGCTGCTTTATGCAAATTTTGGGGGACATCAATTTTAATTATAGTTTCTTAGTTTAAGTTTAGACAGAGTTTTAACCACGCGTCCTTTGCATACCTAGTAAATTTTAGGGGACATTAAATTTTTACTTCTTTGATTTTTCTATCTATCCTAAATTCCAAATTGTAGATTATCCCTCCCTAGTTCACCTAATTATACATCGTTAAAAAGGTAGGAAACGGCATGTGACCCACCCAGCTTCTCTAAACTCCAACCTTGAGGTTCATGTTAGGTCGCCTCTATTTTGTTTGATCGTGATTCCTTATGACTTATGCCAATATCAATTTTCAGTGGCATTCGTGTGAGCCAGCTATGTCTCTATCTCTCTCTGGTCCTCATAAAAGGGTGAAGTTGCAACTTGCATTTTGAGTCTTGAGTTTATTCGTGAGGATTGCATGTAAATGCAACGTTTATGTTTCTAAAATATAAATGCACAGTAAGAAACCCTTACCTAACCTCGTAAGCCTCACCCCAAAATTCTACTAAACTAGCCATACATTTCAGTAACGTGACAGAGTGAAGATTACTGTTATTGTCGATCGCATTTGAACCAGCTATTATTACTGAATCAGCAAGAGAAATCCAGAGGGCCACGAGCATGCATGCTTACTAGTTACAAATCCCGCGCTTTGCTGCGGGTAGTATAACTACTTTTTAGTCATTTAACAATTATCAATTGCTTTATTTCTAATTAAACTAACAACAAAAATCGAATGAAGTTCACAGTTTCAGAACAATAAGAATCCAAATAGCCAAACCAATTCAAAACAAAATTGAAAAGAAACGAACATTTTCCATTTTCTTTGAATTGATAGGGGTTTCTCTTTGGAGTGTATGATATATAAATATAGGTTTATAATAGTAACTACATTTGACCTAGTTGATCGAATTCGAAATGAGAACCAAATTGGCTGAATTTTCTACAACCACCATAAAACATTACAATCTCTCCATCGAGCGGTTGGTTTCTCCGAATTCATTTTCCACTTCATGG
>BDJD01010733.1:20885-40869 GCA_002564525.1 Rosa multiflora
TCATATATATATATATATATATATATATATATATATAAAAGGATATTTCTAGAAAAGGAAAAGCATTAGATAAGTAAACTTAATAATTGAAATTAAAATGGCTAAATACTTGTTACTACCCTCTGGTTTGGGTTCAAAATTAATTCAGCCTCTGAACTTCCAATTTCATCAAAAACACCCCTCCACTATCAAATCTCGTCAAATAGGTCATTCCGTCAATCTTCCGTCAAATGGAGATGTCAAACAGCCGACGAGGCATGCCAACTCAGAGGGGGAAATTCCAAGATTATCCCTGGTTCTTTTTTTAACCCAGATTATGGTCAGAAAGATAGAAACCCTATTACGTGACCTTCCTCCTAAAACAGTCCCAAATAAACAATAAAAAAGGTTTTGAGAAACCCATAATGCTAACTCTCTTGCTTTGAAACGGGGCGACACTCAAAAAATCAAGAAGCCTGATTGAAGGCGCGAAGACATTCGCTTGTCTTGAGCCAGAGATGGTTTCGATATGGTCAACAACATGCTTGATGTTTGGATACCCAGAGAAACGAAGGGTGGAGATGAAATCACTCATTACGGTGTGACTTGAATCATAAACTCTTGCAAGCGTACGAATGGTGTCAAGATAGGGAAGTATTAAGCCCAAAATTATCGTACCATGGGGATTAGTGACTAACCTACAATCCTTGGGTAGTCGGAACTAAAGTCACTAAGCAAACAAAAGAAAAAGAAAAAGAAAAAGAAAATAAATAAAAATGCTATTCTAAGGCACCAAGCCTTAGCAATGCTTGACTTTGGTTCTCACCAAAACCTAATCAAAGCTACGAGCTTAGTGATGGATATTTATAATGGGTCGAATTTATCACCGAAAATTGTAAATTGAATTTCTAATAACTAAATTCCAAGAATTTAAATGAAAACTTTAATTAACAACTAAATTAAATAAAGGAAAGAAAAGTAAGAAATGGAAATTAGGTCACTAGGGTATCCTCCTAGCCAAATTCAATGCACAGATATATTCCGATAATGGTCATTCAATTCATAATGGCATCAAGAACCGTACCCAAGGCTTTTCAAGGCTCATGGGTCAATAGATTCCTTAAAGGGTATTCCTACTCCGGATCAAGGGTCGTAAAAACTCAATTGAGACAATCTAAAGCCTTGCTAGGGCCTCTAGTAGCACCAAAAGGCGAAAATTCCTAGAATCAAGGTTCCCAAGCTAGCCAATACGGCAATCGAAATTGGTATTGTAACTAACCATGTTCTAAACAAGTGTCCTAGTCATAAATTAGAAAGGTGATTAGGCTCCCTAATTTCTTCTAGACATGCTCATCTACACATTCAAGAGTTAATCAAGCTCCTAATCATGCATCTAAGCCAAGTATTATAGAATAGAACATATGTCAAACATGAGATTGAAAACCATTAAATCAAAACATATTTATTACATAAAATTTATGTTAGGGCTCAAACCCTAGTTTCCTAAATAAACTACTCATTACCCATAAACTAATCAACAACAATATTCATCAAATTAAAGAGAGAAAGGTGCAGAGAAGTGAGAAGTAACAAGAACAAGCCACAAATTACTATTTTGCAATTATGACAAGTCTTGATTTATAACTTCTCACTTTTATCCAAACTCAAATGTTGATACTCCTTGCCAAAGTAATGAAGATTTGTCAGTGAAGAAGTGAGTGAAAAGAGAAATGAAAAATAGAAATAGAAATGAAAATTGTGAGAAAAGGAAGAGTGACGGTGACTGTTGGGAGAGGGCAGCAGCCGTGTAATAATCCCATTTCTTTAATCAAAGTAAACAGTGTGCTTTACTTTCATGATTCGATTACTTTAACTTTAATGATTTTGCTGGGTTAATTGTTTGTGTTGATCGACATTGCCGACACTTTCTCTCTCCCTCACTCACACTCTCCTTCTCTCCCACTCACACTCTCACTCTCTCTATCAGCCGAAACCAGCAAGAAAAACAGAGCAACCATTCACCTACAGACCTCTCCCTCCTCAGGCCACCTCAAGACATCGGACCACCTCCAGTACCTTCGCCTCGACCTTGCACAGCTGCAGGTGGCAGCCTTGAACCGCGACACGGCCACCAGCGGCGGCGGGAAGCTCCGCCCGGTTTGAGCTTGTTTTGGTTCCAAGCTTGATATCTCAAGCTACCGGTCGCCATTCCTCACCAAACTTCATCCTCGAGCTCACCTCAACCTCCAGGAACTCCCAGAAGTGTCCTTTCATGGTGGCGCTGCCCGTGGTGGCAGCTGGAAGCCAGCCCCGATCAAAAATCGAAAACGAAAACCTTCCGATCGTGATATCTCGAGCTGTAGTGCATCTTTTTGATTTATTCTTGAACCGGTGAGTTCGCCTTGATGTTCTTAACAACTATCTAGAAGGAATCGAGCCCTGAAATTGAAATTTTTACGTCGGAATTCAAGCTCGCCGGATTCTGGAAATTTTCCGGCCACCGAAACTTTCGATAAAGATATCTCGAGCTGTAGAGCTTCGTTTTGAGTGATTCTTGAACCAGTGAGTTCGTCTTGATGTTCTTAACAACTCTCTAGAAGAAATAGAGGCCTAAAATTGAAGTTTTTACGTCGAAATCAAGCTCGCCGTTTTCTGCAATTCTCGCCGGTTTCTGGAAACATTCCGGCCACCTCGACTGTTGGGCTTGATGAGATGAAGAGGAGCAGCCTGGCCCCGACACCATTGGTGGTGGTCTGCGGCGGCTCGGCCCCTAACTCCGGCGGCCCTTTCCGGCCACCTCCGGGGGTCAAAAATGTGATTTCTATACATTTTTGTGTTCTAAGTGTCGATACGATCATTTGCATATATAATTCATAATTTTTGGATATCGTATGATTTAGTTATGAATTTTATGATTTCGATCGATTTCTATCGTTCGATTTGTGATCTGTGAAGATCGGACCGTCCGATGGACTTGTAGTTTTGATATGTTGATCGTATGACTGTCCCGATGACTTTGTGTGGTCACGGGCGAAGATCCGACCGTTGGATCTTCGTATAATTGTGGATTAGTATTTTGGAAGGCGATTCGTGAGAATCCGACCGTCGGATTTTCATAAAATTTTGTGGAGATGTTTATAAGGACGATTCAGGAAGATCCGACTGTTGGATCTTGGTGATAAAATAGGAGGATGATCCTAAGGGCGATCTGTGAGGATCTGACCGTTGGATCATCGTTTATTTTTTTGTTTATGAGTTATTGGCTAAGTTAAAATCGTATTGGATTAGGTGATTGACATGATGATTTGGCGGACGATTTGTAAAATTGTGGTTGTGCTGCTAAGAAGGCGCAGCTGGATTGGAGGTGAGTAAACCGCACATGGTTCATTTACGAACCGGAGTTCTAAATATTTATATTTAATTTTATAAGATGTATAGCTGTTAATACATGTGCGAATGACTTTATACATATTTTATTATTGATAAAATATATGTATTGATGGATTTTTGTTGAGGAAACCATATAGTGAGGTGTTGAGTTTTATTGTTTGAGAAACAATAAATTGTTGATTGGTTGAGATATATTGATCTGTGGAGATCAATAGGTCACGGGGTGACCATGGCATCTATTAGTGAATCACGCTCTTGTACCGGGCCGGTGGTTACTAATAGTATTAAATCGTGAACCACGCTCTCGCGCCGGGCCGGTGGTTACGATCAGTTAGAGCTCTAGTCTGTCTGCCAAATGTTGAGTGACCTTATGAGGGTAACGGGGAGTGACTCATAAGTGTATAATATATATATATATATTTGTATATATATATGAGAGTGAGAAAGTGTTGCGGTTTTGTGGTGGTCGTTGTGATTGTGATATTATTACAATTTCATTTGCTTGAGTTGAAATTGTTATATTAAATTTGTGCAATCCTTTCGTTTACTCATACGGGCTGTCAAGCTCACCGGGTTTGTGTTGTTGCAATCCCGGTACACTATTCAAATTGTGTAGCGGGAAATCCTACAAGTCAAGAGAATCGAGAAGGTGATCAAGCTGCTTAGAGTAGTGGTATTTGAGTTACTGCATTATTGTGAGTTTCGTTATGTTCATTTCGAACTTATCAATTTGAAATTTGTGATAGTGTGTTGTAATAAGAAATTGAGGAGTTGGGTATTGTAATATTGAGTGGTGTGAGATGTGTTACTCTGAAAGAAAAATTTAGATTGGTATTTGTATTTGTAATTATTCATGTTTCGGATTTGAATTGGTTATTCAAAATTCGGGGCGTGACAGTTTGGTATCAGAGCGTAAGGTACATATTTGGTGACGTGTCAATACTTTCCGAGTGATGGCCCGTCTGCAGCGGATCCCCATCATGTGCTCTTCGGTATTGGCTAAGTCATTGGGTATGTGTGAGTGTTGAGAGTTGTTTAGGTCGCTAAGTCATTTTAGGAACGTGAATACCTTCCCTGTTGTATTGACTTGGTTAATATGGACTTGTATTTGACTTATACTGTGTTTTAAGTGTTATACGTGTATTAGCCAAGCATACTATACTTCTTAGGTGATGGATATTCGAAAGGAGTAGTACTTAGGACCATGAGTTGTCATAGAGGTTCGTATTAGAATAAGTTCAGTTGCCGCGAGTTATAATCTTTAAGGAATGGGAACCTCTAGATTTAATTCTGATGAGTCAGTGAGAATTGTTTTATGGAAATGAGGTTCTTTTTTATGTTAAGGTGTTTGGTTGAAGGCATGATGTGGACCTATGTACGTACCGAGTGTGGATACGAGTATAAATTGATAGAAGTTTTGCCTTCTTAAGTTGGACGTACAAATGTTTTTGGATGGGATGTACGTATCAAGGATTAGGTATCTTGTTTTGTATCGAGTTGTTTTAGTGGAGTTTGGAAATTGATTTGTGATACATGTTTAAAGCGGCTTTGAGGTAATTATACTAATCTTGTGCGAGATTGAGTTATTAGTATAAATTGAGAATCAATGAGCAGTTGGAACGAGAATTAATCTCACTAACTCAAGATGATAGGAGTGTGAGAGATTATGAGACAGAATTCTCAAGACTATTTTAGTTTAGGAGACAAATTGATGCAAAGGGATGGTCGTGAAGTTTCAGCTGGGGCTGAATACTTACCTTTAGTGTAAAGTAACCATTTGTTAGAACTTATTTTGGTTAGGGTGTTAACCATTGAATGGGATTCTTGACTCATGTGGAGTTGTGAGTAGTGTTGCGGTTAGGGAAGAAATTATTGTGGTTAATTCTTCCATGTGCTTGTAAGTTGTTGAGCAGGGTTTAAGGTGCGAGAACGGAGTTTGATCTCGTGTTTGAGTGAATGAGACGAACAATTATATATTTGTGTTGTCTCCTAGTACCTAAAATAACCCTTATGATTTTAGGTACTCGGAGACAACACAAATATATAATCGTTCGTCTCATTCACTCAAACATGAGATCAAACTCCGTTCTCGCACCTTAAACCCTGCTCAACAACTTACAAGCACATGGAAGAATTAACCACAATAATTTCTTCCCTAACCGCAACACTACTCACAACTCCACATGAGTCAAGAATCCCATTCAATGGTTAACACCCTAACCAAAATAAGTTCTAACAAATGGTTACTTTACACTAAAGGTAAGTATTCAGCCCCAGCTGAAACTTCACGACCATCCCTTTGCATCAATTTGTCTCCTAAACCAAAATAGTCTTGAGAATTCTGTCTCATAATCTCTCACACTCCTATCATCTTGAGTTAGTGAGATTAATTCTCGTTCCAACTGCTCATTGATTCTCAATTTATACTAATAACTCAATCTCGCACAAGATTAGTATAATTACCTCAAAGCCGCTTTAAACATGTATCACAAATCAATTTCCAAACTCCACTAAAACAACTCGATACAAAACAAGATACCTAATCCTTGATACGTACATCCTATCCAAAAAACATTTGTACGTCCAACTTAAGAAGGCAAAACTTCTATCAATTTATACTCGTATCCACACTCGGTACGTACATAGGTCCACATCATGCCTTCAACCCAACACTTTAACATCCAAAAGAACTAGGATTAACACAAAAAGGAGACGACATACATTCAATCTTATTGATTTAGTTTACAAAAAAAAGAAAAAAAAAGAAAAAAGGAAACTACACTATTCTAAGCCAAATCAGCAGCTCCGGAAGGGTTGAGACTGAGCTCAAGAGAAACGTGAGAGCCACTGTTGTAACCTCCCGAGCCACCGAAATAGTAACCATATGCGCTACCTTCCTCGGATGCAGTGTTCGGGTTACCAAGGACGTCCTCACCGTGCACGGGGAACAGGGGAAGAGTTTCGACCTCCTGGTGATCTCCTCCTCGTTGTTCCATGGAAAATTGTCCTCCTGTTGGACCAAAAGAGGTAGTACTGATATTAGCGTTGAAGGGTGAGGAGGAATATGGGTCAACACCATAGCCGACGCATGACCCAAGGGTTAGATCGATTGATCCATCATCACCAGTAGAACCAGTGGAACCAAAGTTGAGATCAATGGACCTACCATCATCAGTAGAACTTGTGGATCCAAAATTGAGATCGAGAGATCCACCAACCCGAACTTTCCGAAATTCCTTCAATTTCTGCCTCTCACGAGCCTTAAGGTTCTGGAACCAAAAGAAGACGTTCTTGTCCTCGATCTGCCCATACGGTTTCAGATGAAGACAGATCTCTTGAATCTGCTCTGGAGTTGGGTACTTGTGACCCTTGTCATAGTAGAGCCCCTGAAGGATTCTTAGTTGAGCTGGTGTGGGAGTCCACCGGTTAGTAGTCGGCCTGATAGGCGTGTTGGCACTACTCCCGGCTGCTTGGTTGTTTCCTCCATCCTCGACTTGTTGCTGGGCTTATAGTTCCATTTGTTGCTGGGTTTGAAGCTCCATTAGTTGCAGAGTTCGTGGTTCCATGGTGTTGGGTTGAGAGGAAGTGAAAAGTGAAGAACAGCGTGATTGGGTGTTTTTGGCAGATTGATCTTAGAGAGGAAAGATGAGATTGAATCTACTAGATGGGAGAGAAGATCTGAGAGAGAAGGATTGAAGATTGGTGAAGGGAAAGGCTGAAGGGTTGAGAGAGAAGGGCTGGAACTCGAGAGAAATTTTCTTTTCCTTTGGAGTGAACAGTCGCTTCCCCGGAATGCACCTATTTATAGAGCAAGGTGAGCAGATCTCCACCGTTGGATGGACGATCTCTGAGATTAAATCTACGCGTTGGATTAAAGTCGCCCGAAAACACGGAAAAGCTGTTGGCCCGTGGAGAGCTTGTAAGGGGACCAGACGAATCTCAAGGCGCTGTGGCAGACAGCTTTAGCCGAAAGTAAATTTGACTGCCGTAAATCACGGAAGGGATAAGCCGTGCAAGTGGGCTGTACATGGGCTTGTCCTGTATCAATGCCCTTACTGTAGTTGTGGTTGGAGGCCCGTTGGGCTGAATCTCTGAAATAGTTTTGGGTGGAATTGTGGGCCGGATTTCTGCAACAGTTTTGGGTATTTTGGGCAGGATTGTTGGGATGGTTGCGTTTAAATAAAAGGAGTTGCATGGATAGCAACGAGAGCAGCTGGTGCTCTAGTGGTTAAGAGAGAAGTCCTTGTACTAGAGGTCCGAGGTTCGAATCTCGCCTCTCGTTTATTTTTTTTATTATGTTAGTTTTGGACATAATAAGTATAACATTTGTGCATACTATAATAAGCACAGCTTGTGCTCCAGTGGTTGGGGGCAATGCTCTTGTACAACAGGTTAAGGGTTCGAACCTTGCATTCCCTTTTATTTATTTATGTCGCTTATGACATAATAAATATAACACATGTACATATATTATTGAGAGCAGCCCCTGCTTCGGTGGTTGGGAGCAAAACCTTGGTGTAGGAGGTCTGGAGTTCGAACCTTACCCCTTACAATTTTTTTTTTGGATCTCATATATGCTCGATATACGGGTGTATATACGGTCAGTACAGTATACGTACAGTATGTAGAGCTTCATACTGTAGCCGAGCCGAATGCAGCCAAACAGTACGGCTGAGCCGAGCAGAACCGAGTAGAAGGTTAGTGGGCCGAGTTTTCAGCCCAAATTGGTTTGGGCCGATTCGAATTGCAGTTGGTTCAGTTTCTTTGGTCCAAACTGCTAGCCCTAGTGATTAGCCCAAGGATTGAGCAAGCCCAAGTCATCATCACTGGGTGACATATTTTGTTGGGGTGCCTTTGAGGATGATTTGTTTTGAGTGATGCATCTCTATTGTTGCGTGGGATAGTGCATGCTTAAAATTTTACCGTGGAGGTTTACCGTGATGCTAATTGTGTAGCGAAACGCTTTGTGAGAGTGTTTACTGTGCTTGTATGCCAGTACAGGATGACGATCTGTGTGAAAACAGTTATATGTGCAATGCCACGTGGTGTTTTGAGTGTGGTTGCTTAAGGCAATTGTTGTGTTGTTATTTTGTGAAATGATGCGGTGAAGGAATGTCATGTTGATGACTTAAGTGGGAATGAAGATTTCATTTGTGAATTCTTGTTGTGTGGGTTACATTAATGAAGAATTGATTTAGTTACCATTGGGATATGACCTTTGTGGTTAGAACTGTTTGTATCTTGGATAGTTCTACGAAGAGATTTCGTAGGAAAGAGGTTGATCTTGTGAAGGTGTTGTGGAGTCATCACGAAGAGGGTGATGCATCATGGGAGTTGGAGTCTGACATGAGAAAAAGGTATCCCCAGCTATTTGGCGATGAGTGTGCCTGAATTTCGGGACGAAATTCCTTTAAGGAGGGTAGATTGTAATAATCCCATTTCTTTAATCAAAGTAAACAGTGTGCTTTACTTTCATGATTCGATTACTTTAACTTTAATGATTTTGCTGGGTTAATTGTTTGCGTTGATCGACATTGCCGACACTTTCTCTCTCCCTCACTCACACTCTCCTTCTCTCACTCACTTTCTCTATCAGCCGAAACCAGCAAGAAAAACAGAGCAACCATTCACCTACAGACCTCTCCCTCCTCAGGCCACCTCAAGACATCGGACCACCTCGAGTACCTTCACCTCGACCTTGCGCAGCTGCAAGTGGCAGCCTTGAACCGCGACACGGCCACCAGCGGCGGCGGGAAGCTCCGCCCGGTTTGAGCTCGTTTTGGTTCCAAGCTTGATATCTCAAGCTACCGGTCGCCAATCCTCACTAAACTTCATCCTCGAGCTCACCTCAACCTCCAGGAACTCCCAGAAGTGTCCTTTCATGGCGGCGCTGCGCGTGGTGGCAGCTGGAAGCCAGCCCCGATCAAAAATCGAAAACGAAAACCTTACGATCGTGATATCTCGAGCTGTAGTGCATCTTTTTGATTTATTCTTGAACCAGTGAGTTCGGCTTGATGTTATTAACAACTCTATAGAAGGAATCGAGCCCTGAAATTGAAATTTTTACGTCGGAATTCAATCTCGCCGGATTCTGGAAATTTTCCGGCCACCGAAGATTTCGATCAAGATATCTCAAGCTGTAGAGCTTCGTTTTGAGTGATTCTTGAACCTATGAGTTGGCCTTGATGTTATTAACAACTATCTAGAAGGAATCGAGGCCTGAAATTGAATTTTTTACTTCGAAGTCAAGCTCGCCGTTTTCTGCAATTCTCGCCGGTTTCTAGAAACATTCCGGCCACCTCGACTGTTTTAGGAAATTTCGACCGCTTCCGTTCATTTTCAGACTTCATGCTAGTTAGGAAAATTGTTGGGCTTGATGAGATGAAGAGGAGCAGCCTGTCCCCGACACCATTGGCGGTGGTCGGCGGTGGCTCGGCCCCTAACTCCGGCGGCCCTTTCCGGCCACCTCCGGGGGTCAAAAATGTTATTTCTTTACATTTTTGTGTTCTAAGTGTCGATACGATCATTTGCATATATAATTCATAATTTTTGGATATCGTATGATTTAGTTATGAATTTTACGATTTCGATCGATTTCTATCGTTCGCTTTGTGATCTGTGAAGATCGGACCGTCCGATGGACTTGTAGTTTTGATATGTTGATCGTATGACTGTCCCGATGAATTTGTGTGGTCACGGGCGAAGATCCGACTATTGGATCTTCGTATAATTGTGGATTAGTATTTTGGAAGGCGATTCGTGAGAATCCGACTGTCGGATTTTCATAAAATTTTGTGGAGATGTTTATAAGGACGATTCAGGAAGATGCGACCGTTGGATCTTCGTGATAAAATAGGAGGATGATCCTAAGGGCGATCTGTGAGGATCTGACCGTTGGATCATCGGTTATTTTTTTGTTTATGAGTTATTGGCTAAGTTAAGATTGTATTGGATTAGGTGATCGACATGATGATTTGGCGGACGATTTGTAAAATTGTGGTTGTGCTGCTAAGAAGACGCAACTGGATTGGAGGTGATTTAACCGAACATGGTTCATTTACGAACCGGAGTTCTAAATATTTATATTTAATTTTATAATATTTATAGCTGTTAATACATGTGCGAATGACTTTATATATATTTTATTATTGATAAAATATATGTATTGATGGATTTTTGTTGAGGAAACCATATAGTGAGGTGTTGAGTTTTATTGTTTGAGAAACAATAAATTGTTGATTGGTTGAGATATATTGATCTGTGGAGATCAATAGGTCACGGGGTGACCATGGCATCTATTAGTGAATCACGCTCTTGTACCGGGCCGGTGGTTACTAATAGTATTAAATCGTGAACCACGCTCTCGCGCCGGGCCGGTGGTTACGATCAGTTAGAGCTCTAGTCAGTCTGCCAAATGTTGAGTGACCTTATGAGGGTAACGGGGAGTGACTCATAAGTGTATAATATATATATTTGTATATATATATGAGAGTGAGAAAGTGTTGTGGTTTTGTGGTGGTCGTTGTGATTGTGATATTATTACAATTTCATTTGCTTGAGTTGAAATTGTTATATTAAATTTGTGCAATCCTTTCGTTTACTCATACGGGCTGTCAAGCTCACCGGGTTTGTGTTGTTGCAATCCCGGTACACTATTCAAATTGTGTAGCGGGAAATCCTACAGGTCAAGAGAATCGAGAAGGTGATCAGGCTGCTTAGAGTAGTGGTATTTGAGTTACTGCATTATTGTGAGTTTCGTTATGTTCATTTCGAACTTATCAATTTGGAATTTGTGATAGTGTGCTGTAATAAGAAATTGAGGAGTTGGGTATTGTAATATTGAGTGGTGTGAGACGTGTTACTCTGAAAGAAAAATTTAGATTGGTATTTGTATTTGTAATTATTCATGTTTCGGATTTGAATTGGTTATTCAAAATTCGGGGCGTGACAAGCCGTCCCCTTGAAAATGTGAAGTGCGGCGCTGGGTGTTGATATCTCGAGGGAGAGGAGAATGAGTTATAAAATTGTGGTGGCTGGTGAGAAGTGGGATATGATGGATGGCTGGGATCAGAGCAAGGGATAATCCTACGGCTAGGAAAAGATGAAAGGGTGTGGTTGCTTAATTGAATGAAGCCACATCTGACAGGTTTTGGAAAGAGAATGAAATGGAAAAGGATTGCCACGTGTCAAGTGACCAATGGTCAATGGGTAATTAACCCACTCTTTGCATGCTGCACGTCCTGTGTATTGGTTAATTAACCAATTAAGCTTAATTAAGTAATTAAGCTTAATTAAATAATTAACATATCCACAATTTCGTCTTTTTGTCGAAAATTCAAATATTCACTATTCTCACATAATTTTTTTCTCGTTTTAGTAACTCCTCTTATTTTCTACAAAATAAATAAAAATTGATTAATAACATAATAACTGACTTGAGAATTAAATTATTTCGAGTGTTTTATATACAATTACATGCATAGAAATGCGTGTAATCAAGATGAGTTTGGGATTTAAGGTTTTGTTCTCCGATTTCAAATCTTCTAAATTGGGATTAAAATTTCGGGTTTAGGGTTTGAAATTGGTGTTCCGAAATTTTAAAATTGGGAAAAAAGGGTTTGAGTTTAGGGTTTCAAATTTTCTAAATTGGGATTAAAGGGTTTCCAGTTTGAAATTGGGTCTCCCATCTAATTTAATGATTGTGTGAATCTTATGTGTGCTGGTTACTTTTGTTTGTATACAGTGCATCTGTTGGGATTTCATATTCAGTCTTTGTGGATAGCATTAGAACTGTCATGCCCCAGATTTTTAACACAAATAAAAATTGATGTACAATCCCATAATTATACATGCGTGATCGTTCAGGGATCAATATCAAATGCCTGGAACTTTTTCCCTTTTAAACTACCCACATATTGATGCACTGAACCCACTATGTCAATATTGACCCGCTCCACAGAGTCATATATTATATAAAATTACAAATTAAATTGTCAACAACAAAATAAAACGTAATTGCTCCTCAGAGCTCACTACAACAGAAGTCCAAATAACGGTAAAGTCACAAAATTTGCTTCCTACCGTTTAGCTGCAAGTATGCAACCCCAACTTCAGCCATGATTATCCTGACCTGCAGGATTAACCCCTACACCGTTTGAATGGTGCACCGGGTTATCACACAACAAACCCGGTAAGCTTTTGCAAGCCCGTATGAGTAATTCAAACAACTCACACCAAAATCACGGGATGAACCCCGCACGTTTCAATTGAGAAACCAATCACATTTTATTCTTTTAAAACACGAAACAAAGGAGAACAACTCACACTTTAATTTCCTTCATAATCGAAATAAAAGAAAGCAACTTAAACCTTGGTTTCTTTCAAATCGAAACATAGAAAACAACTCACTTTTTTATTTCTATCAATCGTACCAAATCGTACCATAGAAAGTAACTCACACTTGAATTCTATCAATATAACATAGAAAACAACTCACACCTTGATTTCTATCAATCGTACCAAATTGTACCGTATCGTACCAAATCGTACCATATCGTACCAAATAGTTAATAAGGAAAACAACTTGGACCTTGTCCCCTTAAAAACCGTTAATAAGGAAGCAACTCACATCCTGTTCCCTAAAAACACGTAATGTCATGAGTTATCAATAACCAATTCCCATTACCCCATGAATTACCTATATGACAGACAGACTAGAGCTCTAACTGAAACGTAACCACTCATCTTGCCAAAGACGTGATTACCTGATATTCTGCCCAAGGTCATAGACGAAATTCCTCGGACCGCACAGTCCCTTGGAGCAAATCATTAAGCAGTCGCACTGGACTCAAAATCATTACACAAATCTCAACGCTTTTGAAAACAATCGAAATCAACATTTCCATAATCATTGTTTTCTGAAAAGCCACAAAACAATAAAAAGCATCATTTCATGCATATTGTTTTCATACACAAATCTCAACGCTTTTGAAAACAATCGAAATCAATATTTCCATAATCATTGTTTTCATCAATCCACAACCCACCAAAACATATATATTTCACGTAAATATATATCTATATGTAGTCATCCACTCAGGAATGCCCACTAATACCAACTATAGTTTGCAGTTAATAAATAACTCTCAAAACAATAAGGGTATTCCCGTTCGTGAATGAACTTCGTGAAATTACTCACCTCGAAACTCCCGCTGCGTCTTCAACCAAGAACAAAGCAGCCAATCCCCAAAACAACCGTCCAAAATACTTCGTCAAGGACCTAATCACATACGGTTTCCACTCAGTAACAATTCACAACCGATTTAAGTCCGAAACCACCTGTTTTGAACTAAAATCCCCCAAAGTGGCGCCAATCGAGACAAAACCACATCCGAGACCTCCCAAAGTCTCCAGAATACGTCCATGATCGATATGACCAAACCACAAGTCGATCGGACGTTCGAATCCTCACGGATCGAATAAATCAACCAGTATGAAATCGTAAAAATCATAACAATGTTGAGATATAAAAAATTTTTATTATTATAAATAATGAACATATGAGGCCAAAAAGGAGCAAAATTCCATAATGCCGTGCTACACTTTGCTGGTAGCTTTCTTTATTATGCAAGATAAAGTTCCAACCAAATAATGATAAAAAAAAGAAGAGAAAGAATAGAAGCAGCATGAGAGAACGTCTCAATGAAAGATAAGGACAATTCATCTTCAAGAGGCTTAGATTAATGAGACTCTAGCTATTTCATTCCATGTGGAAGTCAACAACATCCACGTTAAACACTCCATCAGCCCACTATATAAGGCTAGCAATAGTGACACGGAGGGGACACAGAGAAAGAAGAGAAGGTAGCCGAGACCCTGCTGCAAGCAAGAAGAATCCAACAGTGTGAAGTTCATCACAAGGTTGAGACTCATTCCCTACCATGATCTCCACTCTCTTTGTGTTCACAGGTGGCTCAGGGATGCTGCATAAAAGAAAACATGCCGGAGCAGTGTCTCCGATGAACATGCCGGAGCAGTGTCTCCGGTGAACATGCCGGGCAGCGTCCCGATGAACATGCCGGGCAGCATCCCGATGAACATGCGGAGCAGCGTCCCGATGACTCATGCCGGGCAGCATCCCGATGAATATACCGGAGCAGCGTCTCCGATGGCCTATAGACAGAACAGTCCCTTCCATCATCATGTCAATTTAAACAGGGCCTGCCTTTTGTAACACTAACACAAACAATCTCCCTTCCCCCCTCGTCTTTTTTTTTTTTTAAACCACCATACCATATAACCTGTCCCCAAACTCCATGTTTTCTTCCCAAAAGCACCAACTCAGATAACACATGAAAAAAAAAAGAATAAACAAAGTCTAAATAGTCAGACTCACCCTCAAATTGAAACTCTAGAGTCTGGACTGCAGTTGCTGTCCTTGCCTTTATGCCTGGACAAAAGGGTTTACCAAATTTAAAATCCTTAAAATTGCAGCAGTGGGAGTTGACAAAGCACAAAGAAACTATTTTTGGTGCAAAGAAACTAAAAGAGAAGGACGGAAGACTCACCGTTGAAATCAAAAGTCTGGAACTCTGGAATTTATGACACCACAGCTCCTGTGCTTGTTTTGTACCTGCATAAAAAATAATAATAATAAGGTTTTGTCAAGTTAACAAAAGCCTTGAAATTGCAGCAGTTGGTGATACAAATAAAAAGCAACGTCTTCATTTAACAAATGAGATCAAATGTTGATTACATAGGTTACCAATGTACAAAATAGAAGATACAAAAGAAAAGGAAGCAAGAATGATGTTCTGGTGACATTTGCAGAGGAGAGAGTTCCATCAAATTGCACAAGTACAACGAGAATGACAAAAGCAAAATGACAAGCCCGCGTTCTCGGGTACGATATGTCGAGTTGCAAACAATTGTAAACAGAAGAAACAAAGTAGAAGCCAGGAGGTGGAATAGCAAAACAAAGTTCAAAACTTGATTCAACTACTCAAAGGCTGCAGTAAGTTTTAAGCCAATATTGCTACAAGAAATCCAAGCGGTGCTGTCATGAAAACTAAGAGAAGAAAAGTCTCTAGCAAGTGAAACTCTAATCTAACCCAAGTGTTGGTCATTGTCAACAAAGCAATTCCAAAAGTTCACAAAAGTACAAAGCAATATAAAAAAAATGTGTGTTCTGGTAATACTGCAGGCCATGTGGGGAAGTTCAATCAAGCCATGCACAATTCAAAAGGTTAATTAACAATGATATGAGACAACCAAATTACAAACTTGATGAGGTGCCGTCATAGAAAAAAAGAAGAATAGTTTGGCATTGGTTTTATAATCAAGTTTGAAAAGTCAAAGAAAGCTTGGCGGTGGCTCCGGTTTGAGCATGCAGGTTTCAATTAATTGAAATCAATAAGACAATTGCAGAAATTGACAAAAGCACAAAGCGAAAGGAAATAGAAGAAAGTGAATGTTCTGATAACAAAACTTACTCTCGACGTCAGCAATATATAGTCTATGCGTGTCCTCCTTATAGCACCTACAAAAGAAAAAAGAAGGGAAAGGAAGAGCATTAATAAAAAGCTCCTCAGTGGAAACAAGGGATCTCACTAGCTCAGACACGTACCTGGAGTCAAAGACAGGAGCCTTGCTTTCAATGTGCCAGCAACCCAAAGTAAACAGCGCACTTTTACCTGGTTCGACTTCACAACACCAGAAAACAATATTCAATTCCCCGAGTCGCCGATGAGAAGGACCGAGAAGAAAATTTCAGTTTTGTTGTACACAAATCAAACAAAGGAGTGAAATGTGTTAGCAGTATAATATCACACATTAGATATCACTTGTGTCATCAATCTGTAAATCCTAGCTCTAGTATAAATAGATGTACTTGCTCAGCTCCCTCATGTAGTTCAATCCATCAATTTCTAATTTCAGTTTCCATAGTTTCTATTTTTCTCCCTTTTCTTGATTTTCTTTACAAAGCTATCATGGTACCAGAGCTCAGGTCGATAAGTGACCGCAATTTTCATCAATTTCTCAGAGATTCAAGCAACATATATGTTTTTCATCTTCAATCTGATCCAGTAGCCTTTTTCTTTTAGTTTCTTGAAATTTCTCTTCCGATTTCCATCATCGAAGTCCAGATCTACTTTAATTAGCACTCGATTTCAGTTTTGGAAGCTAGTTCTTCATTATCAAGTTCAGAAACTCAGATTTGTTTAAGATTCACTAAAATTTGTTGAGAATCAGTACTGCTGTACATCTTTGAAGCTCAGATTTGACATAATCATCGTTCGATTTCACTATTATAGCTACTCACAAGCTCAGAGAAGTAAAAGTTTTGTTGAAACCCTAGCTTCTTTGATTGAAGAAATTCAAGACTCAGATTTGTAGTTTACTGCTTTGTCAAGAGTTAATTGACATCATATATACTCAGATATAGTGCAAGCTCTCAGATCATTTCCTATGTTCGATTTGGTTTTTTTTTTTTTTTTCCTTGAAGTTGTTCATCTCTAGCATACAATTTTTTGGTTCACTTTTAGCCTCTACCTTGCTCATTTGTACTCTGATTTTCAGAAATTTGGGGTGTTTGATTGATAGTGTGACAGTTTATAAGAACGTTTCTGAACTCTCAGAATTTGGGGATAATTGAAGCAATTCAGTTTTACTAGTTTTCTTGTGAAGAAGTTGAAGGTTTGGAAATTGGCTATTTCCAGATTTATCTGTTTGGTTTTCTTGTGAGGAAAGTATCTAGTACTAGTATTTGGTTCTGTGTTTCTTATTTACTCTGCTCTCAAAATCATGAATACTAGTCGATTGGATAATTGTCTCCTCTCCAACTTCTGCAATCTCATCACCATGCAGTTAGATGATACTAACTATTTGACTTGGAGATTTGTGCTAGAGTCTGTGTTGGTAGGGTGTGATCTTATGGGGTATATTGATGGATCTATTCCTTATCCTCCACAATATAAAATCACAAAAGAGACTGGTATTACCCCTAAGGTTACAGAAGAGTATAAAGAATGGAGGAAGCATGATTCTGCTGTAATGACTCTACTCGCTAGTACTTTGTCATCTGATGCTCTTTCTTTTGTTGTTGGGAGTAAAACCTCAAAAGAAGTATGATATCATGCCTCCAATGTTCATCATTATAATGCTACACCACCTAGCTCTACTACACATTTTGAGATACCACATAATAGCATGATATCGAGTTCAGCTCTTAGTATGCCTAATGCTCCTCCAAATTGTCAAGTCCTGATCCCATTCACTACCAATGTTGGTGTTCCGCAGTCAGTGCCTAATTCTGGATATATGCTGCATAATAATGTTGGAAATGAAAATTGCTTTTCATCATCTGCTCCCTCTTATGGTTATTCACCTCAAAATGGTTCTAGCACTTCATATGTTCAACAGTTCAATCTTAATCACAGTGGAGCTCAACAACATGGAAACTTCTCTCAACAAAATGTGCAACCTGGTACATTCAACAATAGTTCTCAGCAAAATAATGGCTTTTCTCGTAAGGAGAAATTTTCTTCACAGGCCATGCCTTGCTCTGCATCATTGTCTGCTCTCAGAAATGCAGCCTCTGTGTCTTCTGCATACAAAATTTCCACACCTGCCCAGGCTCAAGATGGCAATAACTCTTATGTCACTACTGAACTTCAAGGACATGAGAATTTGAAAACTTGGACTTAGAAGGACTTGAGTACCATCGTTGGGTTTCCGATATGGAAACTGCCTTTGTGGCAAAAGACTACACTGCCACCATTACCGACCCCAAAAATGATGAACTATCTAATAAGGTGAAAGCAAATGCCTTAATGTTTCTGAGGCGACATATTGATCCTAGCCTACGCTGGGAGTAGCTTCAGTTGAAGACATCCAAAAAACTGTGGGATACCCTTAAGGGACGTTTTGGGAACATTCATGACACCTTGCTCCCAGAATTGGCCGTTAAGTGGAATGGAATCCGCTTGCTTGACTACAAAAGGGTCAATAACTTGAACAATGACATGTTGCACCTACAGGCACGTCTCAATTTCTGTGGAAGGGAAATCACTGAAGATGATATGATCTACAAGACTCTTTCAACCTTTCCTACTTCAGCGCTTATACTAGCGGACCAGTATAGGCTGGAGTATGACAACAAAAGAATCACAACCTTCAATAAGCTGATCAGCCTATTGCAAGTGGCTGAGAGACATAATGAGATTCTCTTGAACAATAATGCTAGGCCCACTGGGACAAAGAAAATTTCTGAGGCTAATCATGGAAAAATGAAAGGTGGAAAGAATTCCAATGCAAAGGGGTTTCGACGTGCTGATCCCTACCCACGTGGCAACCATGCACCACGTGGAAAGGGACATGGGGATCGTGGAAACAAGATGCAAAAGGAAAGAGTTGACAATGAACCATGCTATAAGTGTGGATTCATTGGGCATTGGTACAAGAACTGCCAAGCAAACAACAGAGTAGCAGCCAATTACAAAAGGTATAGAGAGTCTAAAGAACAAGAGGCTCACTATATGGAAGAAGGAGGCCATGACCTAGATGTCAACCTCACAATTGCAGACTTCAATGGCAACAAGGAACTTGCTCAGTCAATGGATGGACTAGATTTTGACTGATCTATTTTGTCTATTTATTTTCCAAAAACAGTTGTGAAGGCATAATGCCTCATTTTTAATTATTCTATTACTTGACCTTAATTGGATTATCGTTGGCTTACTAATAAATTTCAGATTTTATTCTGAAGTATTGAATTTATTTGATTTTATTTACTAGATGCATGGTTCAAAATAGCACTATAAAGATGTAAAGCAATACATCTAGAAAAAGGAAAAATTATTAGAATGAAAAGAATACCGCCGTTCTATGCAAATATAAATACTCTGAAGAATATGAGTTATATTTTCTAAATACCTCCCATTTATTTGTAGGAATGAATGGAGGAGAACTTGAGTGCTTAGTTGATAGTGAGACTACCCACACAATATTAAGAAATAGGCAATTATTCCTTGAATTAATAGCCTATAATTCCTCTGTGACTACGATGATTGGATCATCACAAGTAATAAAAGGGAAATGCATTTTAGAGAAACTTATGGGTCGATTTAGTGAACTATACCTCACTACGATTCGGATCATTGAATCCTATGCTGTCACCAACAATGAAATGTGGGACACTGACTCATACAGGCTTTGGCATGACCGCCTAGGGCACCCCGGTCGTGACATGATGATCCGTATTTTAAAGAACTCATATGGACATCCCTTCTTTCGAGTGAAAAATAAAATGGGACAAAAATCCGTCACACTGCAAGGTGTCGGTCCTAGTACTGCTCAAACGCAGTCATTGCCTTCTGAAGTACCAGAAGAACTACCTCCCTCCCACTATGCCTCATTGACTATTTCAAAGGCAAATCACTCGTTTTGTAAAGCCTACTCTTTAGCAAAAATAGGATCGAGACCTTCCTATGCTAAAGATACAAAACAAAACATTCCATTCTTACAAAGGATACAAAGAGATATATGTGGACCTATCCATCTAGAATGCGAACCATTCAAGTACTTTATGGTTCTGGTGGATGCTTCGACACACTGG
>BDJD01010734.1:5639-18522 GCA_002564525.1 Rosa multiflora
GGTTCAATTTCCCATTTTAGCACTTGAGCGATTAGTCAGTATGCAGGAACGAAAACTTGGTGCGACTGTTCTTCTGGTATGACCCTTCTGTGAATGCCACAATTTATCAAATATACTTTTCTTCCTTTGTTAACCATGTACCACCGCTTCAGATCGAGTATTAGATTTGCCACCATCCTTTGTACTGATTCCAGGAAGCAAAGCAATTTGGTTAATTACACTTTGCTTCTGTCCACATGTTCGCATACTTGAATAATTAAGCTTGATCTTTTGTCTTCTTGATCATTAGACCCATTTGACCACCGTTTGCAATTGTTATATATTTGAAGACTCTTGCCATAATTTTTTGTCATCTTCTTTCTTTTGATTGAGTATTGATTTTTGCATGCTTTCCTTTGATTGAGAGATGAGCACGTAGCTAGGCATTCTTGGTTGGCTTGTATTCAAAACCAACTTGCAGCACTTTTGTTCAATTAGATATATTGAAAGCTTTGACTTGCAGCACGTTATGACAAGCTTAAATATATGTAAAGCTATTCATCATAAGCTTGTTTGCTTGACATCTGCAACATCACTCTTAGAGACAAAGCAATTGCTTTAAATTTCACCTTTGTCCACCACCGCTTCACCACCATTTTAATTCAAAGCATTCTCCAAAACAATTGACCATGTTTCACTTTGTCTTTCCTGTTAATTAAATCACCACGACTTTAAATTAACAATTTATTTTAAGACTTCTGTGCTTTTGTATCCAGACTTAATTGTGTCTCCTCTACCGCTGCTTTTGTACTCATTTAGGAAAAGGACACCTCGATCATCTCTGTTAACAAAGCGAGTATAGAGTCTCTGAGGTAATATTCTTTTATGTCCGTAGCTTTGCTTTAAGCTTGTCTTTCATTTCCTTTTTGTTTACAGGTTACAGAGAAGAAACGAAGACAAAAAAAAAACAAGGGTGAGGCTTCAATCGTTTTGCTTGATGTGATTGGTACATGGTATGGTTTGCTTTGGAGGTGGTGGTTTATCATACTGGATGGTAGACAGAAAGCTGGGAGGCTCTTTAGTTGTGACTGGTATTTCTGTTTTTCAAAGAGGATGAATGTGGAGAGTGATCGGAACTCGACCATTAGTTACACTATGTTCCAATGCTGGAATTTGCAGCAGCCAGGATTGTATTAAGACGTCGGCTGTTCTTGAACGACCATGTTAGTCTTAATGCAGGAGGAGATCCCGGCCAATGGAGTTTGGCCGTTCATGAACGACCATGGTTGTTTTCAAAAGGGTATGGGTTGTTCATGAACAGCCCTCCTTTTGTTTGAAGCAGGATTTTTAGTTCTCTGTCAAAGAAGACAAGAATAGCCTGACATGGTGTATACCTGGGCTTCTCCCCTGCAGCTTGGCTTGTCGTCACTCTTTATCTCGGCAGAACTTCAACAATTAATAATGGAGTTTGGCCGTTCATGAACGACCATGGTTGTTTTCAAAAGGGTATGGGTTGTTCATGAACAGCCCTCCTTTTGTTTGAAGCAAGATTTTTAGTTCTCTGTCAAAGAAGACAAGAATAGCCTGACATGGTGTATACCTGGGCTTCTCCCCTGCAGCTTGGCTTGTCGTCACTCTTTATCTCGGCAGAACTTCAACAATTAATTGTTGCTTCTTTTTTCACCCTCTGTTTCGGCAGAGCTTTAGCTTTTGCTTGCTGATTTCTTCCTCCACCCTCTTCTCTTCACACCACTGCCTTTATATAGTAGTGTACTTGCTGATCGGATAGCTACCAGCCTCCCCATACTTGTAATTTAAAATTTGAAGGAGAGGTGTTTATCTCCAACTATATTGCATGACAGTGTATCTATCTTTGACGTTTAAATTGGTCAAACTTTGACTAGCAATATATCTTCTTTGCTTGGCCTTTGAATTTATTCAAAGCCAGCCAAAATCTTGAATGCAATTATCCACATTTGCTTGCCATTCAAACTTTTAAGCTTATCAACAGATATGTATGAAAGTATTTCCCTTTTCTTTTTCTTTTTTGGTCTCGCAGTAGCTTATACATACGTATAATTGCGCACCAATATGGGCTCTTGATTTTTCTGATTTAAAAGACCATCACCATATCATTTCTGGACTCGTGATTTTTTTTTTTTTCAGTTTCAACACTTACGAATTAAATTGCCATCACCAAATAAAACGTAAATGCTCGTAAGAGCTTACTACATAGCTGAAATCAGACACTGGCAAAGCCAACAAAATTTGCTTCCTACCCGTTCTGCTGCCAACAAGCTACCTCAGCTTCAGCCACGATTACCCTGGCCTGCAGGATTAACCCCTACACCGTTTGAATGGTGCGCCAGGTTGCCACACAAAAAACCCGGTAAGTTTTTGCAAGCTCGTATGAGTAACTCATGAACATCGATCAACAACTCACACAAATCAGCATAAGGAAAACATGCAACCATGATTCTATCTAACACAAACCCGGTAAGTTTTTGCAAGCCCGTATGAGTAACTCATGAACATCGATCAACAACTCACACAAATCAGCATAAGGAAAACATGCAACCATGATTCTATCTAACATTCCATATCCTTTCTATCGAAAGGACAACATAAATCACCGCTGTGATAATGTTCTATTTGCTAACTTAACCATCAAGAAACAATTCAAGTGTCATCTAGACAATAAAAGAAGAATACTCTCAGAACTCTCCATTAACTACATACTTATGAGTCTCCAGCAACCTCAACCGTTACCCCCATAAGCTATAATGGAAGACAGACTATAGCTCTATTGAAATCGTAACCATTCGTCCGACCACGAACGTGATTTCCTATTTCCTGCCTTAGGCACCATCTGTGACATGTGGTTTTCAGACCCCGTCTGGTCTCATAATCAACATTAAGATCACCATCTGCTACCTGTCACCATCTGTGACACATGATCTTTAGACCCCGTCTGGTCTTAAAATCAAACATCAAGGTCACCGTCTGCAACCTGTCAGCATCTGTGACATGTGGTTTTCAAACCCCGTCTGGTCTCAAAATCAAACGTTAAGTAAGTCGCACCAGACCTAAAAACGTTACAAACATCTAGTTTCGGCTTTCCTAATCTCTGCTCACCATCTGTGACCCTTGGTACAAAGACCAATACATCTAAAATGAGTCACGCTTGACACAAAAATGTAACATCAAGCTCAATACTTTTCAAACAATAGAAAACATCTTTTTCCACAATATTGTTTCCTGAAAAGTCACATTCAACAATAATATGAACACCATCATGCATATTATTATTCATCACAATCATCCACAAGGATATATATATATATATATATATATATTTCACGTAATTATATATACGTAGTCATTCGCTTAGGAATGCCTACTAATACCAATTATAGTTTGCAATTACATAAATAACGTCAAAACAATAATGGTAACTGCGTTCGTAAAGAACCTTGTGAGATTACTCATCTCGAACTCCCACTGCATCTTCAATAAAGCACAAAGCCGCCAATCCACAAAATAACCGTCCAGAATACTTCGTCAAGTACCTAATCACATACGGTTCAAACTTAGTAACGATTCACATTTGATTTAAGTTTGAAACCCCTGTTTTGAACTAAAGTCTCCAAAGTGGCGCCAATTGAGGCAAAACGACATCCGAGACCTCCCAAACTCTCGGGAATACTTCCACGATCGATATGTCCAAACCACAAGTCGATCGGAAGCTCGAATCCTCACGGATCGAAAAAATCGATCCGTATGAAATTGCAAAAATCGTAACAATTCCATATGAACTCCAAAATTTGCATATTATATATCGAAACGCTCGTATCAACGAGTAGAACATATATAATACCAAAAACAGTTCCCTACATGGCCAGAAAGCCACCAGAAAACAGCCACAGATGGTGGTGCACCGCCGCCGCCCAAAACTCAATATTTCCCAAAACTCCC
Organism: Rosa multiflora; assembly: GCA_002564525.1. NCBI lineage: Eukaryota > Viridiplantae > Streptophyta > Magnoliopsida > Rosales > Rosaceae > Rosa > Rosa multiflora. The sequence continues at coordinate 9,594 of BDJD01010734.1, forward strand.
AACATCAAAAAGCTTCATCTAAGCATGCTTATGAATTCTTATAACTAGCTCGAAGTCAGAAAACAAGCATAAAGGGTTGAAAACTACCTCACAAGCTTTGGATTTTTGCTCAAACTGAGTTGACCCGATTTCCACGTAAATCGATCAAAACAAACACCATAGATCGACCAGGGAGCCTTCTCTGAACTCAACCAAGGAAGCATGAAGCCACGAAGTCGCCGGAGTTCTGTTTTCCGACCGGGTCCCAAAACACCAATTGCGCAGCCTTGCTGCGCCGTACACGGTGGATATCACAGCTAGAGGATGCCACAGAGACGACCATAAGGAGGAGACGAACCAGCTGACCAAGTTTCACTGCCAGAGACCGCCGCAGTTCGCCGGAAAAGCAGGGTCGGGTTGGGTCAGATTGAAAACTCAGACACTGAAGGTATCGACCGAGAGACAAAAGAGAGAGGAAAAAAAGGTTTCCGGAAATGGAAACTTGAAATTATGAAAGAATTTCTGATTTTTCTCTATTTATTCTAAAATGGAAACTTCTTCCAATGACCATAAATTTTTCATTCGAACTCCGATCGATGCGTTCCGCATGTCCACGAACTCGTACCGACGCACTCTACACCTTTCGCGAAGGAAGTTTTCCGAGAATCCCAACGTATAAAAAGTCAAACTTCACACGACCCCCTAAACTGTGAAATTCAAATAATTACACGTACGAAAATCATTCCACTTCACATACAACCTACGAATAAAGCACAATAACAATTATTCGTACAACTGGTCTATTATCAATTACCAAAATTAAATAACAGAAATCCAGGTCATCACAGTCTACCCTACGAACTCCGATCGATGCGTTCCGCATGTCCACGAACTCGTACCGACGCACTCTACACCTTTCGCGAAGGAAGTTTTCCGAGAATCCCAACATATAAAAAGTCAAACTTCACACGACCCCCTAAACTGTGAAATTCAAATAATTACACGTACGAAAATCATTCCACTTCACATACAACCTACGAATAAAGCACAATAACAATTATTCGTACAACTGGTCTATTATCAATTACCAAAATTAAATAACAGAAATCCAGGTCATCACAGTCTACCCTCCTTAAAGGAATTTCGTCCCGAAATTCACGCTTGCTCATCAACAAACAACTGGGGGTACTTTGCTCTCATATCCGACTCCAGCTCCCAAGAAGCATCACCCTCGTCATGGTGACTCCACAATACCTTGACCAAGACAACTTCCTTCCTTCGAAGTTGCTTTGTTGACCTATCCAAAGTACGAACAGGGTCAACAACAAAGGTCATATCTGCATGCACCTTTAACTGTCTAGAGCCATAAGCGACAACACCGTCGTGCTGCAACAACACACGCCCCAAACCCTGATGAGACGCATCACTATAGATGACTAAACCACCACCGCTTGTGGGAATAGTCAACACTGGGGCTGTGGTCAATCTAGCCTTCAACTCATTGAATGCTCACTCACAGTCCTCAGTCCGCAAAAACTGGACATCCTTCCTGGTCAACTTGGTCAGAGCTGAAGAAATGCTAGAAAATCCCTCAATGAATCTCTGATAATAACCTGCCAAACCAAGAAAACTAAGTACCTCAGTAACCGTAGTGGGTTGGCCCCAGTTCATCACTGCCTCAACCTTAGAAGGATCCATGGCAAACTGGACATCCTTCCTGGTCAACTTGGTCAGAGCTGAAGAAATGCTAGAAAATCAAGAAAAACCAAGAAAACTAAGTACCTCAGTAACCGTAGTGGGTTGGCCCCAGTTCATCACTGCCTCAACCTTAGAAGGATCCATGGAAACTCCATCCTTTGAAACTACATGACCAAGGAACTTGACCACCCTTTGCCAAAATTCGCACTTCTCGAATTTCGCAAACAACTTCTTTTCTCTCAAAATCTGTAGCACAATCCGTAGATGCTTATCATGATCTTCCAACGTCTTGGAATAAATCAAGATATCATCCATGAACTTATCCAAGTACGGACTGAACATACGGTTCATCAAGTCCATAAAGGCAGCAGGTGCATTGGTTAGACCAAAAGGCATGACAACAAACTCAAAGTGTCCATAGCTAGTCCTAAAAGCAGTTTTAGGAACATCATCATCCTTCACCCTCAACTGGTTATATCCAGATCTCAGATCAATCTTCGAGAATACAGTACCTTCCTTAAGCTGGTCAAACAAGTCATCAATCCTAGGTAAAGGGTACCTATTCTTGATCGTCACCTTGTTCAATTGCCTATAATCCACACACAACCGTAGTGAACCATCCTTCTTCTTCACAAACACCACAGGTGCACCCCAAGGAGAAGTGCTAGGTCTAATGAACCCCTGCTCAAGTAAACCATCAATTTGCTCCTCCAACTCTTTAAGTTCAGTTAGTGCCATCCGAAATGGTGCCATTGATACAAGTGCAGTACCTGGTATCACATCGATAGCAAAATCCACTACCCTCCTTGGAGGTAACCCTAATATTTCCTGAAATACATCACTGTACACGGAAACCACAGCAATCTCTACCATAACCGCAGTACAACTCACTGACTCCACATGAGCCAAGAATCCTGCCCTCAAAGCAGTATCTGACCTAAGACACCGATAACGAAACACCGGCTGTCCAGGTATATGAAATGACACTACCATTTCAAAGCAATCAATCATAGCATGATTTGTCCTCAGCCAATCAATTCCCAAAATAAGATCATACGTATGATCTGCTAACATAATCAAAGTTGCAGAAAGCTCCCTACCATCGATCACAATCGGACATGCATCACAAAACATATCAAGCTCAAGGGAAACACCAAGTGGGGAAATAACACTGTACTCGGAAACCACAGCAATCTCTGCCATAACCACAGCACAACTCACTGACTCCACATGAGCTAAGAATCCTGCTCTCAAAGCAGTATCTGACCTAAGACACCGATAACGAAACACCGGCTGTCCAGGCATATGAAATGACACTACCATTTCAAAGCAATCAATCATAGCATGATTTGTCCTCAGCCAATCAATTCCCAAAATAAGATCATATGTATGATCTGCTAACATAATCAAAGTTGCAGAAAGCTCCCTACCATCGATCACAATCGGACATGCATCACAAAACATATCAACATATGAAATGACACTACCATTTCAAAGCAATCAATCATAGCATGATTTGTCCTCAGCCAATCAATTCCCAAAATAAGATCATACGTATGATCTGCTAACATAATCAAAGTTGCAGAAAGCTCCCTACCATCGATCACAATCGGACATGCATCACAAAACATATCAAGCTCAAGGGAAACACCGAGTGGGGAAATAACACACAAGGGTCTAGCAAGAGGCCTAGGAGTCAAACCTAACATATCAACCACAGAGCTAGATATGAAAGAGTGGGACGCTCCCGTATCAAACAACACTCTAGCAAAGAAATCAAATAAGGATAAGGTACCTTCCACTCCGGTATTCTGCTAACCAATAGCAAACACCCTAGCCTGCCCCTGAGGTTGTTGCCTTTGCTGGTTCCCTTGCCTCTACCCTGTTGGGTACAATCCCTTGAGAAGTGCCCCGTTTGGCCACATGTGAAGCATGCCAAGTTCTTCAGTTTCGTGCAAGCTCGAGCAACATGGCCCATCTCATTGCAATTGAAACACTTCGGGTTTGCCACTTACCTATTAGGTGCAACCCTAGCAGGTGCAACTGTAGCCATAGCTGGTGCCTGCTGATTAGTCCTCTGTCTCTTCTAGAATCCACCTCGATTCCCAGATGCTTTACTGCTCCCCGCAGTTGCCTTTCCCTTCCTTTGGAAATCCCTCTCAGCCGATTCCTGTTCCTAGAAAGACAAGTTCTCCTGCTCAATGGCCATAGCCTTAACGAAAATGAGCTCCACCATTTTCAGTCCTAGAACAGCGACATCATGCCGGATCGAAGCATCCAGTCCCCACTGAAACTTCATAGCTAAGCTCTCAGCATCCATCTGCCTTACAAAGCGATACAACCTTGAGAACTTAGTCTCATACTCTCTCACACTCTTAGTCCCTTAGACTAACGAGACAAATTCCCTTTCCAATTGCTCCCTCACAAAAGGCGGAAAGTACTTCTTCCTAAACAGTTCCACAAAACTGTCCCAGGTCATGGTGGACACATCCATCACTCTATGTGTGCCATTCCACCACACCTGTGCATCCCCTTGGAGCATAAATGTGGCAATCTTCCTCTTCTCAATGTCGTCGCAAACGAATCTCGAAGTAGGTCTTCATGTTCTCGATCCACTGATCTGCCAACATGTGATCCGTACCTCCCTGAATTGGGACTCCTCCCAATCTCGAAATCTCATTTTCCAACTTTGACAAACGAGTGGGATCTACAACATTTGCAACCTCGACAACAGGTGGAACAGGAAGCTCAACTTTTGATGCCTCCACATCATTCTCGAACATCTCCTCAACAGGAGGAGGAATCCTGCCCCTACCTCTGGGTCTAGCTCGACCCCTAGCTTTGCCTCCTTGAGAATCCATCACCTAAGGAGCATAACAACATGTGGTTAATACCTGTATAACTCTCAAACACAAGTATAAGTCAACACTATGACTCGATCAACCACAACACTACGTCAGAGGATACAATTCCATCCCCTACGTAAATTTTGAGTTAAAACTAAAGGTCATCATTCCTCAAAAGTTTTTAACTCATAGAAGCTACATCTAGCTCCTACACTTCATCCCCTGAGCCGACACTACCCTAACGACTCACATCCTACCGCTCACTACATACCCAATGACTATATCAATACCGAGGAGCATCTGATGGGGATCCGCTGCAGACGGGCCATCACTCGAGGGGTATTGATTGTCACCAAATATGTACCTTATGCTCTGATACCAATCTGTCACGCCTCTGATTTTTAACACAAATAAAAATCGATATATAATCTCATAATTATACATGCGCGATCGTTCAGTCATTCATACAAAATACCTGAAACATCTTTCCCTTAAATCAAGTATATACTGATGCCCTGAACCCACAATTTCAAATATTGACCCGCTCCACAGAGTCCTATATTACACAACTTACGAATTAAATTGCCATAACAAAATAAAACGTAAATAGCGGAAGTCATACACTGGCAAAGCCAACAAAATTTGCATCCTACCCGTTCTGCTGCCAACAAGCTACCTCAGCTTCAGCCACGATTACCCTGACCTGCAGGATTAACCCCTACACCGTTTGAATGGTGCACCGGGTTGCCACACAACAAACCCAGTAAGCTTTTGCAAGCCCGTATGAGTAACTCATGAACATCAATCAACAACTCACAGAAATCAGCACAAGGAAAACATGCAACCATGAGTCCTTCTAATATTCCATATCCTTTGTACCGAAAGGACAACATAAATCACCGCTGTGATAATGTTCTATTTGCTAACTTAACCATCAAGAAGAAATTCAAGTTTCATCTAGACAATAAAAGAAGAATACTCTCGGAACTCTCCTTTAACTACATACTTATGAGTCTCCAGCAACCTCGACCGTTACCCCCATAAGCTATAATGGCAGACAGACAATAGCTCTATTGAAATTGTAACCACTCGTCCGACCACGAACGTGACTACCTCTTTTGACAAGGCCCGCCCCGGATTCCACCCTGAAATCCTAAGTGGCCCTGCGGGACCCACTTTTAAAGAAGGTTTACCAAAAATTTCGGCATAACCTCCCTAAAAATGGACAATCCAAAAACCTGTGGAAAAACAAATTTCACTTCTAACAATCCAACCACATACTCCTAGAGCCACCCTGCTCCCATAATTCAACCAACTCAAACTCAAAATAATAATAGTGTATTAAATACTTCAAGTCTAAGAAACTCCCAGATTAAAGATACTACAATTCACCAAAGTTAGGTCGTAGACCTCAAATATAATTCATTACAAGTCTGGGTCACAAATCCCATAGTAATCAGAGCAATTCTAGGAACGTAAATTAACATAGAGTACAGTAGGTTAAACAAGTAACCTACGAAATGTGATGACTGAAGCGAATACTGTAAACTGGGCATTTGAAACCGAAGGGCCCAGGGGAAAAGTAATTTAAAAGACATTAGCGTGAGTGGACAAAAATAAACAATTTTAAACAAAAGGAATTTTATACTTTCCCCATTTATTTTTCTATAAACTCCCGATGCATGCAATGTTTAAGGTAAACAAAACAAGAGAAGTTCTGTACAAGAAAAACCGACTAGCCCCGCTAGTCACAAACTAAATGAAAAGATTGAAACTCCGATACTCAAGAAAATAAGACCAGCCCCGCTGGTTAAACGGAAATCAAACTAGCCCCGCTAGTCAAAAATAGTAAAGTGAGTAGGGGAAGACGATAGCCATACAAGTGAGCCTCTCAGGCTCGGGTGATAGCCTCCCAGGCTAACGTACTCCCATTACTCCCGTAATATACCCTTACGCCACTAAGTGTAGCGATAGGATACTGGGCTTCAGAATTACTGTCACAGAGACAGAAACCAGCGCCATAAAGGCGGAAGATCAAAGCTAGCAATGATAATAGTCACCCAAAGTATCGCAACAGAAAATCCGAAAACCACAGTAAATCCATAAATACATAAGGCTTCCCCAACTCTCGTAAAAGAATTTCCCACGACGTGTCCCACACGCCAAGATAAACTCAAATTCAAAATTAAATAAGAGAAAATAAGCATATTCCTATGACGTGACCCCGCACACCATAAAATCTTCAAATAATCAAATAACCAAATCCATTTCCGAAAATAACCATATGCTCGAAAAAGTAATACGATAAACAATTTATCATTTCGGAAACAAATAAATAAATTCATGCATCATTTTTTGAAAATAAAAGTCCACTCACAGCATGATCAATCCTGACGTCGCTCGGTATTTTCCTCGTACGAAGACTCCTCTCGTCCTGTACGAATAGCACTCGTAAAAATATATTTACAGGACGGAAATTAACTTTACGGTAATTAGAAATTGAAATTCATAACGTCCCCCTTCAAAATCCAACTCCTTAATTCACATCGAATCCATCCGTAATTCTTCAATAATATTCATTCATCGATATATAAATTCTAAAGTGAATTTGAAAGAAAATAGGCGATCGAATTCACGTAAATCGATAATCAACAATTCATGCTTAATCGTAATTTCCTCCAATTTCCACCAAACTTCATGTATAAAATTCTACAATCGTTAACGGATTTATGGAGCCAAAACAGTAAATAAAACGCAGCTCTACGCGCCACCCACAGTGGCAGCGCGTGGGGCCCACGCGCCGGCGACCACTGATAGGAGCATAAAATGCGACGTTAATAATGTTTAAACCCTATATTTTGCTAAGTTATTTCCTTTATCTTGATCAATTTAACTTAGTGTTTTACAGGTGTAAATGGAGTCTCAAAGTCCAAAAATGGCAAAGGAAGGCACGAGTGGCGTAGAAATGGAAAGAAATGAAGGAATAGAAGTTCTCCCAGTTTGACTAGGAAAAGGAATCCTAGTTGGAGTAGGAATCAGAAGCTGCCTTGGATTCAAACTCTTAAGTCGCGGAAATTAGGAGTTCTACTTGGACAAGGAAACCCAATTCTACTCAGATAAGGAATCCTAGTGTGATAAGGAGTCCCTGTTGGATAAGGATTACTCAAGAAGGTTCCGGAAGAGTGTAGAAGAATCGCAGAAAAGAAGTTTGTATTCAACTAGGAAACCTACTTGCATATAGAGTTCTACTCATACTAGGAAAAAAATGAATTATACTCTTATTTTCTTGGCGATGATTTTGTTGATCTCATTATTCTTTCATCTTGATTGATTACTTGCCATAGATTAAGTTTGATGGACTAGAGAATGCTAGAATTCACTTTTATGCTTGTTGAAACTTTTATCAATACATGTCCCTGATTCTGGAAAGGATAAAGGCAACTTAGGATTTTCACCACCATAGCCAAATAAAGCCTGTGTCCCTATTTGTGCCCGTCGTGGGACTCCCCTAGTTTAACCATTTTGAGCCTACATTGAACCTTTTCTTTCATCACCCTCAAAATTCCTTAACCCATAACCCTAGTATAGTTATATCTTTACCCTTTGTTCTAAAGACTTAGTGGAGCATATTTTTGAGACTTTGCTTGGAGTTTTGGCGTCAAGGAAGAGTTGAAGGCATGAAGAAGTTCAAGTGTGGGAGTAGACTTGTCCATAAGAGAAATATTGTATGTATTGCTGAAAAGAAAGAAAAAAAGAAAGAAAGAAATCGTCAAAAAAAAAAAAGAATAAATAAGGCAAAAAGAAAAAAATGTGGAGTATTGTTTTATGTTTATGGATTTTAGTCCCCTATACTTAGTGGATTTGGAGTTTGCTTTGAAATGAAGGCCCATTGATGAAGAAATTTGGTCTTTGTCCAATTCACTTGTTCAAAAGAAGGTTAGAGCGAAGTTAGGGCCCAACATGATGGCACTCGGCCCTTTATAAAGCCTTGAAGGATACTTGGCTTCTACAATATATGGTGGAGTTCGAAATTGGTCTCTCTACATCAACAAGTGCTCTGCTAGGTTTTTAGGATACTTTGTGATTTCCCTATCCCTTCGTTTGTTTTAACCTTAAGCCTTGGCCCCATTACAACCTTAAATTGTAAAACCTCTTTGATCCTTAAGATGGGACAGCCTTTGATCTGTGGAGATGAGTTATGACTGTTGAACTTATGGCTTGGGTTCATCTGTGCAAGTAGTTGATATCTTTCATGAGATCTTTGAAAAGAATATATGTGCTTTCGTTTCTTATACATATGTGATTTACTTGCTATTCTTTCACATATACTTGAGTGATAAGCTTTTAAGCATGAGCCTTGAATCTGAGAGAAGAAAGAGTGATTTATCCATGTGAGGTTTGAATCA
>BDJD01010734.1:21389-33671 GCA_002564525.1 Rosa multiflora
AAACTGCAGCTGTGAAGAACTTTGCTTCGATCCAAGATTTCTCGGCCAAATCGTCACAATCCAAGGCCGCTAGGGTGCAGGGAGGAAGGACACGCTTCTGTGGTGGCCGGCTGCACGCCGGTTGGTGGCCGGAAGACGTGGAATTGAAGGGAGGAAGAAGAACCCGAAAGGGGAAGGAAGAAAAGTCGGGGGAGAGGAGAGAGAGAGTTATCGTGGGTTTCCGAAAATGGAAACCTACAGTGGTAACTTTCCATATATATATATATATTTTTATTACCATAAACAGTAACTTCCACATTTTAAGCTATAACTTTCACATACGAACTCCGATTTAAGTGTACCACATGTCCATGGACTCGGTTTAACGTCCTCTAGAACTTTCATGAAGGAAATTTTCTCAAATTGTTAAATAAAACATATAGAAATTCTTGTAACATAGTAAAAGGGGTAAATCGGATGTGGGGTGTAACAATTCACCCCCCCTTAAAAAAAAATTTCGCCCTCGAAATTTACATACCTGTCAGAACAGATGGGGGTACTGTCGTCTCATTAGGTCTTCCGGTTCCCATGTAGCTTCTTCCACCAAATGATTACTCCACAGTACCTTAACTAAAGGTATCATCTTGTTTCTAATGACTTGCTCCCTTCTATCGAGTATCTGGATCGGTTTCTCCTCATAAGTCAGATCCTCCTTCAAACGAATAGGTTGTTCTTGTAAGACATGAGCAGGATCAGCAATATACTTGCGGAGCAGGGACACGTGGAAGACATCATGAATCTTTGATAACCTCGGAGGTAGAATTAATTTGTAAGCAACTGGGCCAACTCGCTCTTTAATCATAAAAGGTCCAATATATCGAGGACCGAGCTTCCCACGCTTTCCAAATCTTACAACGCCCTTCCAAGGGGACAATTTCAAGAATACCCAATCACCTTTTTGAAACTCCAAGTCTTTCCTGCGGTTATCCGCATAACTCTTCTGTCTACTTTGAGCTGTCCTGAGTTTCTCCTTGATCAACTTAACTTTTTCAGTGGTAATCCGTACTATCTCTGGGCCTATGAGCTTTCTTTCTCCTACTTCATTCCAACACAATGGAGTACGACATTGTCTTCCATAGAGAGCTTCGTAAGGAGCCATGTCGATACTGGAATGGTAACTATTATTGTAAGCGAACTCAAACAATGCCAAATGGCTATCCCAACTTCCATTGAATTGCATAACATAGGATCTCAACATGTCCTCCAAAGTTTGGATAGTTCTCTCTGATTGTCCATCAGTCTGTGGATGAAATGTCGTGCTAAAACTTAATCCAGTACCCAAAGCCTCGTGTAGACTCTTCCAAAATTTTGAAGTGAAACAGGGATCTCGATTAGAGACAATAGAAACGGGTGGCCCATGAAGTTTTACGATTTCATTAACATAAAGTTCCACTAGCTTGTCCATCCCATAAGTTTTGTTGACAGGTAAGAAATGGGCAGACTTAGTGAGTCGATCCACAATCACCCTAATACTATCATGACCATTACGAGTTCGCGGAAGACCCGAAACAAAATCCATGGTGATGTGCTCCCACTTCCACTCCGGAATAGGCAATGGCTGTAGCAATCCTGAAGGTTTCTGTCTTTTTGCTTTTACCTGTTGGCACACCAAGCACCTACTCACATATGCTGCAATTTATCTCTTCATATTTCGCCACCAATAGTATGGTTTTAAAGTTCGGTACATTTTTGTCCCGCCGGGATGCATAGCGTAAGCAGAACTATGAGCCTCTTCCAAAATTTGTCGTTTAATATCATGAAGATTAGGTACACATATTCTATTTCCAAACATTAAGGCTTCATCTCTTCTGAGAGTAAAGTCCGTTCTAGTGCCATTACTCAATGCTTCTTTTAATTGTCTCAGATATTCATCTTCATCTTGTGCCTCCCGCACTCTATCAATGAGAATCGGCCTCACATGGAAGCTAGCTATCAATGCTCCAGACTCTTTCTCAATAGTCAAATTAACACCCGTAGATCGCAATTCATAAAGTAAAGGAACTCGAACTTCCTTCAAATGGGCTAAAGAGCTAAAGGGCTTTCGACTAAGTGCATCAGCTACCACATTGGCCCTTCCTGGATGGTACTCAATAGTGCAAACATAATGCTTAATCAACTCTAACCACCTCCTTTGCCTCAAATTTAAGTCCCTTTGGTTAAGTAGATGCTGAAGACTTTTATGGTCCGTGAAAATCTGGCATCGTGCCCCATAAAGATAGTGTCTCCATAACTTAAGTGCAAGTACTACCGCAGCAAGCTCAAGGTCATGAGTAGGATAGTTCATTTCATGAAGTTTCGGCTGCCTAGATGCATAGGCAATCACATTTCCATGCTGCATCAACACACAACCTAAGCCTTGTCTTGAGGCATCACTGTAAATCACATACTTCCCCCTATCATCAGGCAATGCCAGAACTGGGGCACTAGTTAAACGTCCTTTGAGTTCTTGGAAACTTTGTTCACACTCCTCTGGCCAAACAAATTTAGCAACCGTCCTGGTCAATTTAGTGAGGGGAGCCGCAAGTCTAGAGAAATCCTGACCGAACCGCCGATAATAACCGGCTAAACCCAAGAAACTACGAATTTCCGTCACGGTGGTGGTTCTTCCCCAATTCAAAACCGCTTCCACCTTTTGAGGATCCACACTAATACCTTCAGCTGACACCACATGACCCAAGAATCCTATGCTATTAAGCCAGAATTCACACTTACTCAACTTGGCATATAATCTAGCCTCCCTCAAAGTCCGAAGTACTAGCTTCAAATGCTTAATATGAAGCTCATCACTCTTGAAGTAAACCAGAATGTCATCAATAAACACAATCAAAAAACGGTCCAAGTATGGGCGGAATACTCGATTCATGAGATCCATAAAAGCTGCAGGAGCATTGGTTAACCCGAAAGGCATCACTACAAACTCGTAGTGACCATAGCGTGATCGGAAAGCAATCTTGGGTATGTCGGAGTCTCTTATCCGTAACTGGTGATAACCTGTCCTCAAATCAATTTTTGAAAAGACTTTGGCACCCCGCAATTGATCAAATAAATCATCAATCCGTGGTAATGGATACTTGTTCTTCACTGTGACCTTATTTAATTTTCTATAATCAATACACAATCTCAAGGTGCCATCCTTCTTCTTAACAAAAAGCACCGGAGCACCCCAAGGAGACACACTTGGCCGAATGAAACCTTTATCCAACAACTCCTATAACTGGGTCTTTAACTCTTTTAATTCTGCTGGGACCATTCTGTAAGGTGCCTGATATATAGGTGTAGTACCAGGGAGCAATTCAATGGTAAAGTCTATTTCTCTTACTGGAGGCAAACCAAGTAGTTCATCAGGAAACACATCCGGAAACTTCCTGACCACAGGAATATCCTCAATATTCAACACCTCCCTCTTTGTGTCCACAATATGTGCCAAGTAAGCCTGACAACCTTTATTCAAAAGCTTTTCAGCTGTAATGGCCTAAATCAGGCAAGAGAAGAGAATGTTCTGCTCACCACGGAAAGTGATTTCCGGTTTTCCTGGACTTCGAAACACTACTTCTTTACGGAAACAATCAACCAATGCGCTGTAATGGCCTAAATCAGGTAAGAGGAGAGAACGTTCCTCTCACCACGGAAAGTGATTTCCGGTTTTCCTGGACTTCGAAACACTACTTCTTTACGGAAACAATCAACCAATGCACCTTGGCAAGAGGAGAGAACGTTCCGCTCACCACGGAAAGTGATTTCCGGTTTTCCTGGACTTCGAAACACTACTTCTTTACGGAAACAATCAACCAATGCACCTTGTGTCTCCAGAAAGTCCATCCCCAGAATTACATCAAACTCAACAAGATCTAGAGGAATTAGGTTGGCTTCCAGGCAAAAACCATCAACCATTACCCCATAATTATTAAAAACCCATTCTATCTTAAGTGCTCCTCCCGCAGGTAAAGAAACATACCACTCGTCTATAAGGAGTGATGACAGCACATTTACAAAACATGCGAATCTACTTGACATAAAAGAGTGCGTCGTACCGGGATCAATTAAGGTTAAAGCAGGATTAAAAATAAACAACATACCAATGATAACCTTCGGTGAATCACGGCCCTCCTGCTGGGTCATGGCGTGCAGTCTAGCATGTGTCACAGGACGACCTCGCTGAGCCCTGCCCTGCTGAGAACTAGCTCGGCCTACTGAGCTAGTGCGGGCACCGCTAGTCGACTTGCCAGCAGAGGACTGACCAACAGTCTGACTGGGGGTAGATCTGGCTCCCTGAGTCAAAAGAGGCCAGCCTCTCCTGAAATGGTCCTGCTGACCACACATAAAACATCCCACTGTCTAATACTGCCCAAACTGAGCTGACTGGCTAGTCGAAGCCCCACTCGAACCACCATGATAACTCTTGGACCTCTCAAGCTGCCCGGACTGTTGTCTACTAAACTGATCCCGAGAGAATCTCCTGACACGTCCCCTGAATCTAGTACGGGACCTCGAACTGGAACCACTGCTCTTTCCACTACCAACTGAAGAACTAGAACCGGATATGGAAGTAGCCCTCTTAGGTGGACCCTGGCTGGGGCCACCAGGATCCCTAGGGTGAAATCCGGCAGGTGAGTCTGACTCAATGTCCATGGCATAAGACACTGCCTCAGCAAAACTACGGTACGGTGTGCCTAACATCTTATCCTTAAACTTTCCTCCAAGTCCCAAGACAAATCTACGAATCTTACTTTGCTCAGTACGAACCAAATCCGGCACATGGTGAGCCAAGGAGAGAAACTCCTGCTCAAACTCCAACACTGACTGATCATCTCTCTTCTCCAAACTCAAGAACAAGTCCTGCATCCGATTAAGGTGGGCATCACTAAAGTACCGTCCATAGAAATGGGTCTTGAACATATCCCATGTCATCGGGCCAGCATTTGCAGGGTCATTGACAAAACCAGTCCACCAATGCCAGGCGGTATCCTCAAGGAACTATACCACCAAATTCACTTTCCTGTCCTCTAGAAGGTCCATCTGGGAGAAAACTCTCTCCATCCTGTCAAGCCACCGCTGAGCCTCTACAAGTGAGGCGGCAGAAGCAAAATTCTGAGCCCCATGCCTCCTAGGACGCTCCACAGTATAGTCGGTACGTGACCCGGGGAGCGCTGCAGCAATCTGCCGAAAGAACTGCCCAAAAGTATCCGCAAACCCCCTAGGTATCGGCTCATCTTCCTCAACCGGAGTTCTCCCACGTGCTCGGCGATTACGAGCCATAGTACCTGAAGAAAGAGTATTTAAGAAGTTCAAGGATCAGTACAACAACGTATCTACTTTACATGCATAATAACACACAAGTACCGAAGAGCACACGATGGGGATCCGCCGGGGTCGAGCCATCACTCGGGAGGTACTGTTAGGCATATAAAGTAGCAAGGAAGTAAGGGAGTCTACAAGGCCCGCCCCAGATTCCACCCTGAAATCAGAAGTGGCCCTGCGGGACCCACTTTTAAAGAAGGTTTACCAAAAATTTCGGCATAACCTCCCTAAAAAATGGACAACCCAAAAACCTGTGGAAAAACAAATTTCACTTCTAACAATCCAACCACATACTCCTAGAGCCACCCTGCTCCCATAATTCAACCAACTCAAACTCAAAATAATAATAGTGTATTAAATACTTCAAGTCTAAGAAACTCCAAGATTAAAGATACTACAATTCACCATAGGTGAGGCGGCAGAAGCAAAAGTCTGAGCCCCATGCCTCCTAGCACGCTCCACAGTATAGTCGGTACGTGACCCGGGGAGCGCTGCAGCAATCTGCCGAAAGAACTGCCCAAAAGTATCCGCAAACCCCCTAGGTATCGGCTCATCTTCCTCAACCAGAGTTCTCCCACGTGCTCGGCGATTACGAGCCATAGTACCTGAAGAAAGAGTATTTAAGAAGTTCAAGGATCAGTACAACAACGTATCTACTTTACATGCATAATAACACACAAGTACCGAAGAGCACACGATGGGGATCCGCCGGGGTCGAGCCATCACTCGGGAGGTACTGTTAGGCATATAAAGTTGCAAGGAAGTAAGGGAGTCTACAAGGCCCGCCCCAGATTCCACCCTGAAATCAGAAGTGGCCCTGCGGGACCCACTTTTAAAGAAGGTTTACCAAAAATTTCGGCATAACCTCCCTAAAAAATGGACAACCCAAAAACCTGTGGAAAAACAAATTTCACTTCTAACAATCCAACCACATACTCCTAGAGCCACCCTGCTCCCATAATTCAACCAACTCAAACTCAAAATAATAATAGTGTATTAAATACTTCAAGTCTAAGAAACTCCCAGATTAAAGATACTACAATTCACCAAAGTTAGGTCATAGACCTAAAAAATAATTCATTACAAGTCTGGGTCACAAATCCCATAGTAATCAGAGCAATTCTAGGAACGTAAATTAACATAGAGTACAGTAGGTTAAACAAGTAACCTACGAAATGTGATGACGGAAGCGGATGCGGTCACTATGGCTCATTCCTGAACGCCGAGCAGCAATACTGTAAACTGGGCATTTGAAACCGAAGGGCCCAGGGGAAAAGTAATTTAAAACACATTAGCGTGAGTGGACAAAAATAAACAATTTTAAACAAAAGGAATTTTATACTTTCCCCATTTATTTTTCTATAAACTCCCCGACCCGGCTTTTCTAATCCCTGCTCATCATCTGTGACCCTTGGTAAAAAGACCAATACATCTAAAATGAGTCACGCTTGACACAAAAATGTAACATCAAGCTCAATACTTTTCAAACAATAGAAAACATCTTTTTCCACAATATTGTTTCCTGAAAAGTCACATTCAACAATAATATGAACACCATCATGCATATTATTATTCATCACAATCATCCACAAGGATATATATATATATATATATATCACGTAATTATATATACGTAGTCATTCGCTCAAGAATGCCTACTAATACCAATTATAGTTTGTGGTTACATAAATAACGTCAAAACAATAATGGTAACTCCGTTCGTAAAGAACCTTGTGAGATTACTCATCTCGAACTCCCGCTGCATCTTCAATAAAGCACAAAGCCGCCAATCCACAAAATAACCATCCAGAATACTTCGTCAAGTACCTAATCACATACGGTTCCAACTTAGTAACGATTCACATTTTATTTAAGTTCGAAACCCCTGTTTTGAACTAAAATCCCAAAAGTGGTTCCAATCAAGGCAAAACCACATCCGAGACCTCCCAAAGTCTCCAAAATACTTCCACGATCGATATGTCCAAACCACAAGTCGATCGGAAGCTCGAATTCTCACGGATCGAATAAATCGATCGGTATGAAACTGCAAAAATCATAACAATTTCATACGAACTCCAAAATTTGTATATTACATATTGAAACACTCATATCAACGAGTAGAACATATATAATACCAAAATCAGTTCCCTACATGGCTGGAAAGCCACCAGAAAGCCGCCACAGAAGGTGGTGCACCACCGCCGGCCAAAACTCAATATTTCCCAAAACTCCCAACATAAAAAAGCTTCATCTAAGCATGCTTGTGAATTCTCATAACTAGCTCAAAATCAGAAAACATGGATAAAGGGTTGAAAACTACCTCACAATCTTTTGATTATTGCTCAAACTGAGTTGACCCCATTTCCACATAAATCGATCAAAACAAACGCCATAGATCGATCAGGTAGCCTTCTCTAAAGTCAACAAAGGAATCACGAAGCCACGAAGTCGCCGGAGTTGTGTTTTCTGGCCGGGTCTGAAAACACCAACTGCATCGCCTTACTGTACCGTACACAGTGGATATCGCCGCTAGAGGATGCCACAGAGACGACCAGAAGGAGGAGACGAACCAGCTGACCAAGTTTCATGGCTAGAGACTGCCGCAGTTCGCCGGAAAAGCCGGGTCGGGTCGGGTCAGATGGAAAACTCAAACACTGAAGGTATCGACCGAGAGAGAAAAGAGAGAGAAAAAAAAGGTTTCCAGAAATGGAAACTTGAAATTATGAAAGAATTTCTGATTTTTCTCTATTTATATTAAAATGGAAACTTCTTCCAATGGCCATAACTTTTTCATACGAACTCCGATCGATGCGTTCCTCATGTCCACGAACTCGTACCGACGCACTCTACACCTTTCGCGAAGGAAGTTTTCCGAGAATCCCAACGTATAAATAGTCAAACTTCACACGACCCCCTAAACTGTGAAATTAGAATAATTACACGTACGAAAACCATTCCACTTCACATACAACCTACGAATAAAGCACAATAATAATTATTCGTACAACTGGTCCATTATCAATTACTAAAATTAAATAACAGAAATCCAGGTCATCACAATTAAATTTTCTTTCTTGCTTTGTTACGTGAAGGGTATTGTCATGCATAACTCGATCTATTCCTAATTAATTGACCTAGAAGAGTGTTATCTGAAGCCTAATTAATTGAAATCATGATGTTCTAAAAACTTTTGAGTCAATTGCAAAAAACCTAGCACAGAGTGTTAGATTACATAAACAGGACTCGTAATTTGCTTGATTACATTTAAAAAAAAAAAAATCTTAGCTCATCCAACCCTTTCATATGTCAGTGAGAATCGAACTCATGACCTTTACAATGTTGGAATTATAAGTTGCTTGATTACATAAACAGATCTCCAGTCGCTTGATTGTTTCTTGGTAAAAACATGCAACAATTAGGTGGTTGTCTACATGCTTCAAACTATAGATCCTAGAATATCCTATGTGGTTGATTTTTTTTTTTTTTTGAATAAATGGCTGGTGCGGCATGCTCTCAAGCCTTCATTAATGAAACTGTTAAATACAAGGGGGAGACATTGAACCTAAACTCTGATTACTATAAGTATCTAGAGTATGTCCTGAAATGATATTAGCAATCTCTGCAAAATACATGTATTCAAACAAGCACCAACTAGCAAAGAGTGCTCTAATAGCTACTTTATTTTCTTTGACATAGCGATAGCATAAAGAAAAGATAGCTCTATATGTAACCCGATTACAACGTAGCATAATTACCAATTGCACAACTTTCGTACTATACTATCGCCAGAGAATAAATCTGACGACACTTAGCTTCACCCTGCCACTAGGCGGCAACAACCATTTGACGAAGTAAGGTACTCGTCACCTACTTAGAACACAGAAGGCACGTTGAGTGCACACAAAAGCGATACACAACACGTGTAGCTTATTACTTGCATAAAGCGTAAACAAACTAAATAACCTAAATAAAGAGCAATATTAAATAAATAAAACCCCTAATGGACCTACTGTAAAATCCCATGCCCAAGTGTCACGGGCCTACTTTGCGATGCGGAAAGAGGACTATGCGGCACTTGCGAGTAAACAAGTCAGCCAAGTGAGTACCTTGCAAGGAACAATCAAAACCACACGATATTAAAAGGGTGCTACCGGCAGGCAAAAACACAATTGTATAAATGTTTGGGAACCATGAAAAAAAAAAGAATAATCGAAAGGAAAGATCAAGAAGCAATCACACGGGACATAGATGATTGAATAATTCCTCTTTTATTGATGGTAAGACAGTAAGGGAGGCAAAAGTACATGTGCTTACCTATACTAGTTCCATAGTCCAAACTATGCCGACTAGGAACCCTTCCCCAAAGAGCATATCAGAATTACATAACCAAGGCAGTGGGAAACATGCACTTGGCCGAGGAGACTAAATGCTAAATAAAATAAATTACATAATTTGTAAATAACCAAAACATCACTAGCACACAAGCAAACTAACCAAAAGATTGACTAATGACCCTGGACAAGGTTGCTTGCGGCATTACAACACTACTAAAAACAATTGCTTTTGCAACGCCTATTTTGTTACGGCAATTGAGCTTTTGTGACGGCAAGAACTTTTCGCGACAACAAATTGAGTCTTTTGCGATGGAAATGTTAGCGTTGCAATAGGTGGTGTCACAAGATCCATTTTGCGATGGTAAATTTCCGTTACAAAAAGTATCTGCGACGGAAAACTATTGCCGTCACAATGACTAAACTATTTGCGACGGGTACTTTGCCGTCGCAAAAAGATATTTTATTTTAAAAAAAAAAGTGGGATAAATTGGTTGCGATGGATACTTTGCCATCGCAAAAAGATATTTTTTTTTATAAAAAAAAGTGGGATAAATTGGTTGCGATGGATACTTTGCCATCGCAAAAGAAAATTTCATTTATAAAAATAAAAAGGTGTGAATTGCACAGCAAAGCTAGTACCATCTATAGCAATTATTATGAACTGAAAAATACCAAATTACAATATGAAACCCAACATCTATAACCAAGCAACAATCACTAATCAGCCATAGCAACAGCACTGCAGCACCTTCACTTCTAAAAGATGGCCAGACTGTCAACCACAGCTGCTGCCTAAGCATACTTTCAAATTTATATTAGGATCCACGCCAGAACAATTATAGCTAGAGCAGCCCCATTCTAATCCTCCTACATAATATGTATATATGAACTTTCAAGTACAAGAAAATGAAAGTAAATGTTTGCAAATACAAAACGTCCTTATCTGACAACCTACACCAATCAAGCAAATTTCAATTATAGATGAAACAGCATTAGAGAATAAGATTAAGAATCACAATAAAGATAACAACAACAAAATAATAATTACAGCAGCAACAAAAAACAAAACTCTTCATATCGAACTCTCTCATACTTGCGGTCTTAAATTGGAATTGCAGGCCTCATGCATATCAAATCTCATGATCACTACATCACTAAACAGACAGTTTTAACTTTGTAACTAGAGAAGTTATGACCACTGAAACTAAAGAGCAACATAAACATAATAACAAAAGGTTAAATATAAATACTAACCTTCACAATTGAAGCAAAATTGTCATCCAAGATAATGATATCAGAACTCTCTTTAGCAACCTCAAAACCTTGAATACCCATAGCAAGACCAATGTCGGCCTGGTAAAAAAAAAAACCATTATAACCTAGAACACTTGAGTTAAAATGACAATAGAACTTCACCAAAGAATCAAAAAACATAATTAAAATAAAAGTACAAAAAGAATCAAACCTCATGTAGTGCAGGTGCATCATTATTGCCATCACCAGTAACAGCAACAACATGTCCCCTTCTCCTTAGTGCTAGAACAAGCATAAGCTTATCATTAGGAGAGGATCATCCCATTACCTATCAATGTCAGAATATATATCAACTTTCAAGCAGCCCCATTGTTTCATAGTACAAGAAAATGATTACCGACTCACATAAGTAAATGTCTGACAGCAATTTCAACTTTCAAGTATGCAATGCCTGACAAAGGTACTGCTTGAAGTCTATTTTAGTAAATTCTACATCCCAAAGGTTATGCAGAATTTCAATTTAGCAAGAAAATATATCAATATAAATTTGATTCAATTAGACAGGATCATCAAACTTATAAATATATAGACTCGCCTTGAGTAAGAGACAGGTGGAATTAATTCCTTTATAACTTGGTGAAACTTGTGTGTTAATGACAACTAATTAGAAGGGCCAGCTTAAAAGGCATATTCACAATAGCAAGCACAAGCAAAGACTGGTAATATTGTTATTTCTTTATTACGTGACCAACCACCAACTAGTAACATAGAGATACAAAACAATAACAGAACATCATTAAATCCAGAACACTAACACAGTGACTAAATCGAGAACCCTTTTTGTAAAAAAATAATCTATACTGAAAAAAGAAAGAATGTTTAAAATTGAAAGGAAAGTACTGAAGAGAGCATTACTCTTCAATTAATCAAGTAATCTACATAACAAGGTAGCTTAGTAATAGTTTTCCTTTTACTCGGGTTCATATATATAAGCCTTGTATATCTTGTCATATACCTGCACATGAGCTGCCATATCATCCAATTCCTCTCATTATATTGCCCAAATTTGTATGTCCCTGAAACTAACAATAGAAAACTTAGTATAATTGCTGCCAAAAAGAACAAAAAACATATGGCACCACACAGTATATATGTTTGAACAAGTTCCTGTACTGAAATCTTACCATATAATATCAAAACAATTGATAGTTACAACATATTCATCTCTCATTAGGAAGACAATTAATTTTTAAAGCAACTCATAAATAGCAAGACTAGCTACCTCAATTCATAATTTAGTATCCTTGCCAATGCTCACATAGATATGCTAACCTGAAATTTTTTTTGCAAAAAGGGT
>BDJD01010738.1:0-12283 GCA_002564525.1 Rosa multiflora
CGAATCAGGGCTAGAAAAGAAGTGCAGCGGGTGAAACTGATTTATCTGAGGGTGGAACTTGTGAAAACTAACTTCAGCGCCTGAATTTGACATATACTGTGCTACCAGTCTTCGACTTCCTCTACAACATAACAAAAATGAAGTTAATAACAATTGTGACACAACCAGAAAGCAGGGATCTTTGGTTCAAAATCTCCTCAGCTTGGATTCAAACTTAACTAATAAGCAAGTCAAAATGAGTGCCCTCCTCAAAGTCCATAATCCAAGAAGGCTCAGCCTAAATATCATAACACAAATTCCCCACCGCTAAAGGCTTAATATAAAGCACTTCAATGCAAAATGAGCATTCAATCTCTAATCACAAGCCTAAGTGAGTAGCTGAAATTACAGCGGAACACAAGAAGTAACTAATAAACAAATCAAAATGAGTGCCCTCTTCAAAGTCCGTAATCCAAGAGTAATCAAAAGCATTTACCATCTACTTACATCAGCCTATGTATCACAACACAACTGCCAAAGGTTTACTATAAAGCACTTCAAAAGCAAAATCAGCATTCAATCTCTAATCTCTACGAAACGGCATCACAATTACGGTGGAAAACATACATTACTGAACCAAGAGGCTTGGAATTCAAAGCAGTCAAATCGTCTATCAATCTATTGGCCTCCGCAACCTCCTGATCGGAAAGCATGGGAGCCACAGAGCCTGAAAGTTCAGCAATCAAAACTTCATATTAACACTAAACAACACAAACAGAAGGAACAGTAATGGAGCGAAATCGAGAGAGATTGAGAACCTGGCATAAGCGAATTCTCGGAGATGTAAGTGTTCTTGGCGAGAACCGGAAGCAGCAGAAGAGCCAAAACGCCGGCGGCGGAGAAGACGACACTGAAAAACAACGAGCAAAACGACGGCGTTTAGGGATTGAAAGTTTAAAATCTGAAGAGAGAGGGAGTGAGAGTAACCTGAAGAAGAAGCTATGAGAGATGAGGAAGATCCCGAGGCGTACGATGGGTCGTGGTTTGGCCTTGGAGGTGTCGGTCTCGGCGCCGGCCATGGCTGCCGGAATGAATGGGATGCTCGGAAGGTTTTGGTTTAGCGGTGAGTGGAAGTTTGTCTCAGTTGTCTGTGTTTGTTTTGGGAAAGTCAGGAATGACTGAAAGACGAAGTAGTGGAGCTCGGAGGCGAAACCCGGGAGTAAATTGGTAGTTTCGGGTTTTGGGCTCGTAAACATGGGCCGCATAAGAAAGCTCACAACGTGTTTTTTCTTTAGGTCTTTCTTTTCAAAGATCTCGCAAAATTTACGTGATTTTTAAATGATTGGTAAAGTGTTTAAGAATCTCATTGTTTGAGGAGGAAAAAATTCAAGTGAGAAAATCAAAACATAAAATTTTGATCAAAACTACTATAATCCATGATTTTGAGCAAAAATCCTGGTCTTGAGGAATCCTATTTTTTTCCTTTTTTAAGAAAAGTTTTAGAGCCCAATTTTCACAAAGTTGAGACATGAATTGTAATTAATTTATAGAGATTAACAGGTTCAAATTAAGAAGATTAAGAAGACACCAATGACAGAGATACTGTCATGTGAAATATCAATTTGTAACAGTCATTAACTAGAAATTTGATGTTAACAGCAAAGAACAGTCCCTAGTGCGCATAACAGGTCCTTGTAACCCTTATTTTGCAAAATTGGGGGTTACGAGGATCTCAATTATTTTACCATCAAACTGAGACATGCATCACAGAAACGTCAATAACCCCAAAACGGGCATCATACATGAGTAATATTACGTGTTTAGTGGTCACCAAGTGACCAATTCACTTCTCTTATATATTTCCCTTTACTTCATGTGGCTAAGTGCTTAGCTCAAGTCACAAAACCTCAACAAAGGAAGTTCCATTTGCACTGCATTGTTACCTTTTGTTGTGCACAATGGTAAGTTTTGCAAACAGGAAATGCGCATCAATTAAACCTGGCATGCAAACATGCAATCCAACACCAGAGAGGAGATGTTTGCATCCAAGCCCTAATGCAGTAATCAAGCTGACAAACACAAATGACCACTCAACTGGTGTGATGCATCACAAGAACATCTCTAGGCAAACCTAAAAACTTAACGCACTTAACAAGGTTAAGGTGTGCAGAAAATAATGAAAAAAAGAAGTGATCAAATCTGCATGATGAAGCTTGAAAAAACTAGTCTTCTGTTGCATTTTAAGCCATTGCACCAATTGCAGTAATCAGAATTCATTCTAGCTCAAGGCGAAACCAGAAGATGTTCCCAAATGACGCAAATGCAAGACAAAAATTAACAGGGGAAAATGATGTGACAAGAAATCCATAGAAGTCTTAGGATGGTCACTGACCATCCCAAAATCAAACTGGGATGTACCTGAGTTTTCCGAAACTTCAACAATAAATATTACAAACTTACTCATGGTTCTAATAGAACGTTATATGTAAGACATATCTATCGCAGTGTCCATGATTCACCAGCAAGTAGATAACCTATGGCTATAATACCCTTTCACGACTCATCCGTGAAGTCTAAGATACATATCAAATCCATGATGCAATACTCACCATTGGTGCATAAAGCAAAACCAGTAGAACCTAACACACTTTTACAATGCCTAGAGAATACATTTCTAACAAAGAATTGATCAAGTAGGCTGATACTTAACAGGACAACGGCTGCGACCAGAAAAGAAGCCATCTTATAGCTACCTAAACAAAGATGAATGAATCCACATTTCCTAAAAACTGCACCAATCACTATGACCATCTTATAGCTGATTTTTACAATGCTTAGAGAACACATTTCCAACAAAGAAATGATCAAGTAGGATGATACTTAACAGGACGACGACTGCGACCAGAAAAGTAACGATCTTATAGCTACATAACCAAAGAGGAATGAAACCACATTTCCTAAAAACTGCACCAGTCACTATGACCATCTTATAGCTGATTCTTACAATATCCTAAGATATATAGCAGTATACATTATTCACCATCAAACAAAAGACAAACAATTAGGGATACAATACAATTATAACTACTCCTGCACATAATAAAAACAAGTCGAACCACATTCCTAAGAGGCCACAAGGCATTTTCCTCATGCGATCACATCATTTCCTATCACATCATTTCCACTGTATTCCCAGAATGAAACCACGGAATCAAAAACACAAACTAGAATAGAATAACCATAACATCAAAACTGAACAATGAGGCATAAAATTAAGATCCAATTTCATTCTAAACATTAGGATAAAACTCTCAATTAAGCTCAAGTAGCATCATATTATAAACTTAACAAAAACACAATTCCAAAAAGTAAAACCTAGGCGGTGAGCACGACGGCGCCACCAGCCTCCTTGATCTTCTTCTCGGCGACCTTGGAGATCAGCTTGGTCTTCACAACCAACGGCTGAGATCCGGGAAGCTTCCCCTTGCCCAAGACCTTGAAGTAGCCGAACTGAGTGACGTCGAGCATCGGAGCGTCGCCCTTGGTCGCCTTGTCCTTGACCTCCTGGGGCACCATGGACCAGAGCTTCTCGAGGTTGACGATGGGGCAATGGAACTTGTTGCGGAGCTTGTGGAAGTAGCGCATCCCGACTTTACCGAAATACCCCGGGTGGTACTTGTCGAACAGGATCCGGTGGTGGTGCATGCCTCCGGCGTTTCCCCGCCCGCCGGGATGCTTGCGGTGCTTGCCGATACGGCCGTGCCCGGCGCTGACGTGGCCTCTCTTCTTCCGGTTCTTCTTGAACCTCGTCGTCATGGCTGCTCTCTCTCTCTCTCTGTGAGTGTCGTAGGGTTTTGTGGAGCGGCGAGAGAGTTATGGAGGAGCTAGGGTTGAAAAGATTATATAGAGAGAAGGAATGGTCGAAACGGCGTCGTCGTTCAGCTATGATTGGGAGATTGGGCTCAATATTTCTAGCCCAACCGTATCTAAGATACATATCAAATCCATGATGCAATACTCACCATTGGTGCATAAAGCAAAACCAGTAGAACCTAACACACTTTTACAATGCCTAGAGAATACATTTCTAACAAAGAAATGATCAAGTAGGCTGATACTTAACAGGACAACGGCTGCAACCAGAAAAGAAGCCATCTTATAGCTACCTAAACAAAGATGAACGAAACCACATTTCCTAAAAACTGCACCAATCACTATGACCATCTTATAGCTGATTTTTACAATGCTTAGAGAACACATTTCCAACAATGACCATATAGGGCTTTCTTTGTATTGAAAAATCCACATGTATTAAACACTTTCAGAAACCATATATGGGAGTAGGGCTGTCAATTCCGACACGACCCGATAATACGACTCGAAACCCGCATGAAATAAAGCGGGTTGAACTCACACGATTAAACAGCGGGTCAACCATGAGTCAACCCGCCATGACCCATTTAATAAATGGGTCGGTCACGGGTCAACCCGCCAACACGAAGTGAACCCGTATAACCCGATTATGCTATACTTTATCCTGAAATTTTAGACGTTGAGAGTATTTGATCATAGGATTAGACGATTTGAAATATTTTTCTTTATAATTATTGGATTTAATTATTTATGAATTATATTTTATTATTTATATTCTTCGTTGACCATATAGAGCTTTCTTTGTATTGAAAAATCCACATGTATTAAACACTTTCAGAAACCATATATGGGACATGGGAGTATGGGACTATATTACATGAGCAATGTTTTCTCGGTCATATGTGATCTAAGAAGTTAATTTCCCAGTTATCTAACATTAAGCGATCAAAACAGTTTTATTTAATTTTTACAATTGAAGTTAAATCTAATGAGAAGTAACTATAAAATTCATGGTCACGATAAAATGAACATCTATTTATATTATATAGAGACTATTAATAAGTTACGAAGTAAATCTTATCTTATATTTTTATTTCCACTTCTCTTGAATAATAAAAGTATATTTGTTTGTTTTCAGCCTACTAAAACAAATTATGCTTTACAATTTGTTTGCAAAACAAAACAAATTTCCTAACCAAATCCCTGTAGAAGATAAGCTTTTTCTCCTCGTTGATCTAGGAATAGCTAGCTAGTTAGACAAGCTAGCGGGTTTATCCTGAAATTTTAGACGTTGAGAGTATTTGATCATAGGATTAGACGATTTGAAATATTTTTCTTTATAATTATTGGATTTAATTATTTATGAATTATATTTTATTATTTATATTCTTCGTCTTGTGGAGTTTTTAGTGAATTTAATCAATTTATGCATTTTTTTAGTTAAATTGGTTGATGGGACTATATTACATGAGCAATGTTTTCTCGGTCATATGTGATCTAAGAAGTTTAATTTCCCAGTTATCTAACATTAAAGCGATCAAAACAGTTTTATTTAATTTTTACAATTGAAGTTTAATCTAACGAGAAGTGACTATAAAATCCATGGTCACGATCAAATGAACATCTATTTATATTATATAGAGACTACTAATAAGTTGCGAAGTAAATCTTATCTTATATTTTTATTTCCACTTCTCTTGAATAATAAAAGTATATTTGTTTGTTTCCAGCCTACTAAAACAAATTATGCTTTACAATTTGTTTGCAAAACAAAACAAATTACCTAACCAAATCCCTGTAGAAGATAAGCTTTTTCTCCTCGTTGATCTAGGAATAGCTAGCTAGTTAGACAAGCTAGCGGGTTTTCCTAATCCGGGTAGAAGAGAAGCTTTTCTCCTCGTCTATATATACCATAGTTTAGTGACCATCAATATTCATATCCCTACCACTTCTTCAAGCATGTCCACCGAGCAGCATTACTATTTTAGCAGAGTGTTGCAAGAAGAAACAAATGAACCTGCACCAGCCGAGGAAGACTGTCTTCCGATCAGTTTTTATCTCGTCAAGCAAAGCCGATGTTGGAATGATGAAACTGTTTCATGTGTAACCTCCCCAGGTGAGGAAGACTACTGTCTTCCGATCAGTTTTTATCTCGTCAAGCAAAGCCGATGTTGGAATGATGAAACTGTTTCATGTGTAACCTCCCCAGGTGCAAGATCAAGCTCTTCTATCCTTTTCTCATGTAGACACCACAGAAGAGTCTATACTGAACTTATGGCTAGTCACCTTTCTAGAATGGGTGTCCCCCAAGGGGAGCGGCCAACTATTCTTGAAAAACTATTTCATGTGGTTCAAGCGGCCGTCCCAGGAGGGCACATTTTTGTGTTAATAGCCGACGTGACTGTGCGCTTATTGAGTAGCTTTAATGATCATGGTAACATTGCTCATCCTTTAAGGGAAAGTCCCATTATCAAAATCCATGTAAACAAGTTGTGCTTTAAAACATATGAGATTCGTGATATTGACTATCATATTACCAGTACCACTGATACGGTTGCATCGGAATCCCTTGAAACTTATAGAGTCAAGTTTATTCCTGCAACTAGGTCATCAATCGAGGGATTACAGAGAGTGAGGCTTGATAGTTTGGAAGAACCTACTATCAAACAGAACCTGTCATGTAGTATTTGTATGAATGAATTTGCACAAGGCGGTGTTGATCAACTGATTACTCATTTGCCTTGCAGTCACCGTTATCATGTAGTTTGCATTATTCGGTGGTTGGAGACGAGTCATGTGTGCCCCTTGTGTCGATACCCCCTGCCAAGTGTGGAAGATGGCGAGCCTTCAAATTCGTAACGAAGGCCAAAAAATACACATACATCTTCAGAGACAAGTACATCAATTGATCAATTAGCTAAGATAAGCCAAATTGTTTCATCAAAACTGTATGTAGCTAGTTCAACAAATTTTCTAGTTTCTTGTATGATATATATTATGTTATTTGATAAATCTATGTTCAACATCTCACGTGGATCACACACGAAATATATCAACAACCAAATCAGTAACAACATACTTGCCAAGTGTGGAAGATGGCGAGCCTTCAAATTCGTAACGAAGGCCAAAAAATACACATACATCTTCAGAGACAAGTATATCAATTGATCAATTAGCTAAGATAAGCCAAATTGTTCATCAAAGCTGTATGTAGCTAGTTCAACAAATTTTCTAGTTTCTTGTATGATATATATTATGTTATTTGATAAATCTATGTTCAACATCTCACGTGGATCACACACGAAATATATCAACAACCAAATCAGTAACAACATACATGGATGTAGCAGCATGCACAACCTTCATTCTTGTGCCTTTACTTTTTTATGTAACCTCACTATTTTCAATCCCTTCACACTTCTGTGTTCTAAATCTTTCTAAAATTCTGGAACATATAGCCACCCCTTTCAATATCTATCTGAATATATATCACTATATCACCTGTTAATTCCAAACCCTCCCCCAAAAGGGTTTCTTAATTTTACTTTTGCCAGTGCCAGAATTTTGAGAACGCTTCCATCTTGATCTTCATACTTGCTTCGGCCCGCGCCTTTGCTTGAGCAGGGGTTTCTTCTTCCACACTCTCACTTGCTGCAATCAAAACACTGTAATTAGTAACTTGATGAAGTCAGTTAGGTAGGCAGTACTGATGAACCTAGCTAAACTGATCCATAGCAATCAGGTGAGAATTATTACTATTTCGGTGATGGTTTCCATTTTCAGCCTCCTCTTTCAGTTGCTTATTGAATGACTTAGCAGCCATGAACACATTTGCTGGTCTTTCCCAACCTCCTCCAAATATTCCATGTCCTTCTGTTGGCCGAGGCTGGATGAGGAACTCGAGCACTGGCAGTTCTTCTCTTTCCACCCAATGAATGCAGTTCACAGGGCATGAGTCAACTGATACCTGTAACTTTCCCAGTTCAATATCACATTTTGATCAGACAATGTTTCGATTGGCAGAAACTTGGTTAGTTTACCTCAATCTTTAGATCATCGTCACCGTATTGAAGTTTAACCCTTGCACATCCGAGAGACTCATCAAACATGTAGGTAGCACTTGCTTGGTGCACACATTGTCTGCAACCTGCCAGAAATTCAGCAGCCAAGGTAGAAATGCTAATCTACATTTCATCTTGCATTGGGAAGTTCTTGACTATTAAAAGAGGCTAGGTCATATGGCCTTATTATTCGTACTCCCAGAAAGTCATCCTGCACTCCTTTCTAAGAGTGTTCCAAAAGTATTAACAAAGCTGGAGCGCATAATGACTCTCTAAGGGTTTGAACATATATACTTATAGAAAAGATCTGCAATTTTGTCTGAGCTAGAAATGACCTATGCAAGCATTTTCATCAACAAAGAGAGCTTGGGGTCTCAAAACTCCATTCCATGAGCTGCCATCAAAGGTTGAGCTGTTTCCTCTGACAGTACTTACTCTCCTTTGACCAATAGAAGCATCATATTCCTTCCTCAGATTCTCCCTAATCAGAACCTTATAGGCTTCATTCAGCTTTAGGGTATACTCATGACCCTAAGCAACATTAGGCAAATTTAAACACCCTTTTCAATCCAAATCACAGTACTGATTTATTGGCTTAGTTATGATGGTAATTTCTGTTCTTAAACAAACGAATAGACATATATATGTAGTAAAGTGTTTAATTACCTCTTGGCCTGCAATATCTGGGTGATATTTCTTTTGCAAATTCCTATAAGCTTGTTTGATTATCTGGGGGTTTGAATCAACAGCAACTCCAAGTAATTCATAGTAATTCTTCCCTATTGTATTTGCTCTTTCCCCTGACTCTTTGTTACAACATCTTATTCCACTGCATCCCTGCCTAGCATAAATATAAATAAACTAACCAAACTCAACCCCAAATTTAAATTCATTTTAGAATTTCTAAAAAAAATTCAAAGCTCTGCATGAGATTACCTCAAGATAGGCTTGCTTGTGGTGAACTGGTGTTGAACTTGGAAACCTTTTGGTACTGAAAATTGGGAAATTGAGACTGCTGCTACAACAGACATATTGAATATGGTCTCTAAAACTTGGCAAAGATTAATAACCTATGATTCTGTGATTTCTCGGAAGGAATCTATAGCCTCTAGGAAAATCCTGATAGATATTTCCTTTAGATATTTTCTCAACTTGTCAAAGGTTTTGCCTTGTTTTTTTTTGTTCAACTACTATCAGTGTCACATCATCAAAGTTGGGATTAAATGACCACCACAGTACTAAACGACATCGTTTGTCATTTCTTTAAGAAAGGCCAATTCTACTTTCTCCATGGTACTTCAGGATCAAATATATAAAAGCCTAGTCCTTTCTCAGTTTATGTCTATGTTATCAATGAGGTAAGGAAACGTCTCACGGTACAAGTGTAAGTGAACGCCATTCATTTCTATAAAGAAAGGATACTAATTCATGTAGGATATGTGAGACCCTTTTTAACTGTTGATTTGTATATATAACAGTACCAAACTTATAATCCTCAGTTTACATAAGTAATAATTCATCTTCCTACTTGCTCCATGCATGGAACTCTGAGGCTATTAACATCCTTCTTGCTTGTTATGATTCGATCTATTTGAGCAAGCGATAAAGATCTGCTTCTGGATCGAGATCAGGATGATGGGCAGGGCCACAGAGCATTCCACCCCATTGAGGGAAGTACATGAGTGACAGTGGGAGAGAACAAACGATCATCATGATTCCCATAAGAGAAATGCCTGTTTGCTTCGAGTATTTAGAGCCTGAAAACAATAGGAGCTGGGTTATCACCGCCCCCATAGTCCCTCCACCGCCTGTTATCCCTGAAATCACTCCTAGTGACCTGAAAAACCGCATCACACATATGTTATTTGATACATTTTGCCATGTTGCATTGCTGCACACAAAATATGTGTCATGTCTTCAAGAGTACAAGGTCAACTTGGTGGTCAAAGCAATATACCCAAGAGAAAGATAAAACTTTCTACTCGAGGACAATTGCTTTTAACTCGATGAACCATTCCAACTATGAAACTTTGGTAATCCAATATAACATGCTATTCTGAATCAAAAGACCTTCTCTTTCAGCCAAAAAAAAGAAGAAGACATTCTCTAAACACAATATGCATACAAATGCAGGTTTTTTTTATAATACTAAGTCTGCATTTCAGTGAAAAATACTGGATTTAGATTTCTGTAATTTCTATAAAAGATAATCAATTTTTCACTTATAAACAATCGATTACATTCGTAAAGAGCGTGAATATTGTGCGTATGTATAAAGGGCCGATGGAAGACGTACAATATGAATTTCTACACTACTAGCTTAGCTTGTATGCAAAGGAATAACAGTTGGATGATTGAGACTTAATTACTGTCGTTTTATAAGACAAGGTGACAAACTTAACAAGTGTCCATGTTCTTCTTTTTCAAATTTCTATGCATTGCATGTCGTTTTTCGGAAAGACCTATGGTAAATTTGAAAGCTAGAAGTCCAAAACAACAGGGAGAGGGGTGAGTAATGAACTTCATGACTAAACACCACACACCCCTCGCTTAGAAGTTAGCACCACCATCATCATCATGAAACAGTTAAAAGGAAAATGGGACACACGTACACAGAGCCAACGACGTCGATGAGTCGTCAACGGTCGCCGTGACATGTAACGTAAAACATGAAAACTCTTTTACCTTTTGGAAACAAATGGAACCACCCCAAACGTGAGTCCCGCGGCGGCCTGAACAAAAACTGAGAACACACACATGACAAGTATGGAGCTCCAGAGAGAGTTAACTCGGCCGAGTAACAAGCACAGCAAACCCGCCACAGTTTGCGTCGCCCACAAACCCCACAGCCTCCCTCTCATCCCGAACCTCCTCCCCAACATATCGGAAAACAAACCCCCGCTCGGCCTGGAAAAGAAGTTCGCCAATCCGAAGCAGGAAGCTATGGTTCCGGCCACCTGAATGTTCACGCCGAACCTGTCGTAGAAGTACTGAGCAATGATGTTGTCAGTGGTCAGCTCCACACCGAAGGAAAACCCGTAGGTCAAAGCCAAGATCCAACCTCTGTAGTTTTTTATCCCGTGGAAGAAGACCTCGAAAAAGCTGTCTTTCGAGCCCTTCTTGGAGGTACGTTTGTAGCTTCCAGAAGGTAAGTCCTGGCCGTAGGTCAGGACCAGTACAGCTGTGCTGGCTTGGAGCACGGCGGGGACTATATATGACAGTCGCCAGGCAGCGGAGGATGGCAAGTTGAATGCTGACATGATAAAGGAGTAGATGAGTGGCATGACAAGCTGGGTGGCGCCGGCGCCCGTGTTGGCCCAGCCGGCGGAGACCCCATTGGCGAGGCCGACGACGCAGCCTGAGAACATGCGGCTCATCCAGAACTGGTTGGCGACGAAGTTGGCGAGGGAGAAGCCGACGAGGAAGCGGATGGTGATGAAGGCGTTTGGGGAGGAGACGAGGGCGGTGCCGAGGATGATGGGGGAGGTGAGGAGGGAGAGGGTGGCAGAGGCGACGCGTGGGCCTAGGTGGTCGCAGATGGGGCCCATGGCAATGCGGGAGAAGATGGAGCCGATGAAGGCTGCGATGGCGGCGCGTGAGGTGTCGGTTTCGGTGAGGTGGAGGTCGTCGCGGATGACGGCGAGGAGCGGAGGGATGGAAAAGGTGGAGAAGAAGCAAGAGAATAAAGAGAACCATGCGAGGTGGAAGGCTCGCATGTGTGGTGATGCCATTGAGAACGGTCTGAATTCTGTGGCTTTTCCATCTTCATCAACTGGTAAAGCAAAGAGATGAGCAGGGACAGCTTGTTTTAGTGGAACTTGTTCAGGGGCGTGTTCATCTTCCATGGTGGTGGTGCTTAATTAGTTGTTCGATTTCGGTGGAAATGTTAAGTTTAATTTGGAGGAGGAATTGAAGCAAAGAAGAAGATTAGCTAGAAGCAAAATTTAAACTCTGGTGTTGATGTTCATAGCTACATATTTTGGTGCATGGTTTGCTGTGAAGTTTTGAATTGTGTTGGCGTCAGAGATGCTTGGAGAATTTCTGGGAGGGAATGTCTGCGTGTGGCATATATAATATGTAGAAAAGGCTTGTTTGATGGTGATCGATACTATCACTACTCACTTGGCTTCTGGTTAATAATAAGGAGTGAACAAAAAAAAAAAATTGCTTTATAAATTAAGCTTCCAATATATGTAGTTTACTTCACGGCATCTAAACTTTTTACTTAAACACTCCTATTGGTCGATATATTTGGATGATTAAATGATTTCCTACCAACCTTATCTCGAAAGGACAATTTAGAAAATAAACTATTGGATAATAACACAACATTATGTCACATATGGTAAAGAACTTGAACGCAAATCGTG
>BDJD01010741.1:0-13408 GCA_002564525.1 Rosa multiflora
CCATTGTGGTTATGGTTTTCTTTTCATTTTATGATATCTCTCTATTTTTTTGTGGGGTGCAATAACCATAGTTTTGTTGATGGCACACCTGTAGACAGTCATATTCTACAAAATTTTGTGCTGAGAACCACGTCCTTATAAGCAATGCCACCCTAATCAGCCTTTTATTTTAATGCACCTTATTAAAATGAGATTTTTTGTTCTACTAGGGTTTTGTCTAGCCGCAAAACTGAGCGTTCATAGATTGGGATCGATGGCCTCTAGGGTCGATGGTTCCGGGTTCGTCCCCTTCTGGGGTTTTGGGTTGGCTTCAGCCTTCTGTTTTTTTTTTCCTTCTTATTTTCCTCTACCTGTCTAGCCGGGTTTTTTCTTGGAGTTATGATGAGGCCATGCTATATGGCGGCAGGGTTTGGTTTGAAGATCGTGGTGGATTGGTGAGGGTATTTCTGGAGTGGGGACGAGCAGTGATGCAGCATTTTCACGCCAATGTTCTGTTGGCTTGAGTCATGCCATGTAATTAGGATCGTGAATATTGTGTATTATTATGATTATTCTATTGTAATTAGTTTCCTAATAAGCCTTGATGTATCTTGTATATATACTCCGTTCTTGGAGAAGGTAAATAATATATCAGAAAATCCCAAATATCTTGTTCCTTTGTTCTTTTTGACTTGGTATCAGAGCCGAGATCCATTCGGACTCGGTTTGTTCTTTCTACTGCAAATATAGAGTTCTTTTGATTCGGTCCTTTTTGATTTGGTTGAATTGGTTCTTTTGCTTCTGCAAGTCGTGAATTGGTTCTTTTGCTTCTACAAGTTGATTTCATTATTTGTCCATAAGTTCATTTCTTTTGTTCTTGTGTCCGTCCGCATCCTTCCTGGTTCTTTGGTATTTTTTTTTGTTACAATTTGTAGGGTCTGAAAAAAAAAGAGGGAAAAAAAAGAAAAAAGAAGAAGGATGGTGGATTTGAAGGTTATAGATGGGAAGGATGGAGAGCTCAGGATTCATCTGGAGAGAAGAGTCATATGTCCTGAGAGATTGTTATTGTTCATAATGTTACAGACAACTCTAGTTTTGGTGTCAAGCTGGATGGTACCAGTTATCAGCTATGGCAGAGACTTATGAAGATCCATATTCAGGGGATTGGAAAGTGGAGCTATGTTACTGGCAGTGCAGCAAGACCTGTTGCAGGACCAAAAGCCGATGAATGGGATATGACAAAACTAATGTGATGGGAATTCTTCTCAAGGCTATGACTCCGGAGGTAATGAGATTATTTGCTAATTATGATTCTGCCAAAGCAATTTGGGATTCTGTCGCTGCTACATATTATGATGGGAGTGACTTTGCTCGTGTTCATGAATTGAATATCAAACCTTTCAAAATAACTTAGAGTGGACAGCCTGTTGCAACCTTTTATGCGAATTTGATCCTATGACTTGTGAAGTTGATATTAATTCCTATCGGACTGAGTAGGAAAAGATGCGTGTCCATATTTTCTTGCAGGCCTGGATCCTCACTTTGAAGGGGCAAAGAATGAGTTATTGTGTGTTGCAACTCCACCTACATTGGAACAAGCGTTTGCCTATATCCGAAGAGATAAAGATAATAAGGCTGCCGCTCAGAACCTTTATACTAAAATTTCTAGGTTAGCAATCCATGCTACAACTCCACCTTAACCTCAGATTAGATATTCTACCCTAGCTTCATCTCAGAGTCAATATCAACCACGGAATTAGGGATATCAACAGAATCAGAATTATAACCAAATGACTTGGAACTATTGCAAGGAAGTTGGCCATTTCAAGAATCAATGTCCTAAGCTACGAAGGTTTAATTACAATAACTCTGGTTGGAGAAGAGGCAATAATACTGGAGGACGTGGTGGTGGCCAAAGAGGCAAAGCAGCAGTCCAATTGGTGCCAGAACCTGACTTCTACGGCATTGCACGACAAGATCCCTTAAAGGGTTATGTTTCCTTAACTCGAGGTAAAATTGGTGTTGCTTTACATGTTTATGACTTTACTGGTAGTGATACATGGATAATTGATTCTAGTGCGTCTGACCATATGACCTATGAAAAGTCCTTCTTTATGTCTATGTCATCTCCTTCTATATCCCAAGTCTCTAATGTGAATGGCATGGTGCGTCTTTTCCGGTCCTAGGTATTGGGTTTGTTCAGGTTACACCATCCATTGTATTGCATGATGTGCTTTATGTACCCTCATTGTCTCATCATCTTTTGTATGTATCCTAGTTGGGGTCACAAAAAAGTGCTATGTAACTTTTTATCCAATGTATGTTATTTTTCAAATCTGTGCACCAGGGTGATCATGGGCAAGGGAGACCTGAGGGGGAGACTATTTCACTTGGATTGCATGTACGCAAAGCCAACACAACCACCGGAACAGCCTTTGGCCCTGACATTCAATAGGGTCCTTCCAGCCCTAGGAGCATATCGAGCTTCGGTGACATTAATACTTGTGCCATTTGGCAACATAAATTGAGCTGGTCCTCGACCATGAATTAATTTTGATGGTCCAGCCATCATAGTCATAGAAGATCGACTAGGCGTCATCCATATAAATAGTTGCCTATGTCGCAATATAGTATGTGTGGTGCCACTATCAACAAGGCATTCCAACTCTCCAGGAAACATAATGAAAATTAATAAAGTTCGAAATTAAAACATGTCCATGACATCGAATAATAATACGATACTTTATTAATAAAGATAGCCAATGATTACATCAAAGGTCCCAAAAAGTCTAATTCAAAATAAAATCAAACTAAGACACATTGTAGTCACTCTATCCGTTTGGTAACTCCAATCAAATATGACCAGGAAAGTAGAGAGAGTTGTTGGTGGAGCTAGGCTCTCTTAAGTACCATTAATCTCAATGACTTTTCTAGACATCATATTTCATTGGGTGCACCACATAAGAAAGAATTTAATACAATTGTCATTTATTGACTAAGGCATATTGCCATTACAAAAATTCTTGAAAAATAAATGGACTAATCTAATCAAAGTCTGTGGCATCCTTGTGCACTTCATCGTCAGCTTTGAAGTCCTCTATGGTGAGATGGATGTCTCCTCCATTTTCTTCTTCTTCTGCAAGGTACACTTCTCGCTCCCTCAGGTCCCTGTATGCCCTGTATCTTGAAGCTAGTTGCTCGCTTGCCTTGCATTGCTTGAACCAATGCTCATTTGATCTACATCGATGACACATGTCATTGTGGTTGCCTCCCATTAACTGAGGTGCACGTTATGGGCATTCCCTAGGAGGGTTGGTGCCACCACCACGACCAGGGA
The DNA here is from genome assembly GCA_002564525.1 of Rosa multiflora. Taxonomy (NCBI): domain Eukaryota; kingdom Viridiplantae; phylum Streptophyta; class Magnoliopsida; order Rosales; family Rosaceae; genus Rosa; species Rosa multiflora. The sequence goes on from BDJD01010741.1 coordinate 3,317, forward strand.
TACCACGACTACCTCTCCTACTTGTGGCATTGCCACCACATGTATCCGCACCAAACCTGTGGTTTCCTTCCTTGTTAGGCCAGTTATATGGACCCGTACGTCCCTCATATCCCTTATTCTTAGGGTTCCGCTCCCTGCGTCCTCTTTTGGATGCATTATAATTCTCCTCATGAACGCTTTTAGTTCCAATGGGCCTTAAATTATAATTCCTCACGAGTATGTTATCATGTTTCTCAGCTACAGATATGAGATTGATAAGCTGATGAAACCTCGTGATCCATCCAGCATTGACTTAAGTGCGGTATTGCTTTGATACCACAATGGCTGAAACGGGGAAGGTGGAGAGAGTTTTCTCAATTAGCTCTTGCTCTGTGACAGGTTGTCCACAAAACCTCAACATGGACTGTAGGCGAAGAGCTTCTAAATTATATTCAGCAACAGACTTGAAATCAGCAAAGCGTAGATTGTTCTATTGAACCTTCAAGTAAGGGAGGAGGGAATCTTGGACATTGGCAAAACACTCTTCTAGCGCTACCCATAGCTCTCTTGCATCCTTGATCGACATATACTCCAATCTGAGTGCCTTGTCCATATGGCGTTGCAACAAGATAACTGCTTGAGCATGCTTTGTAGGTGTTCGCACGAACATACGATCCGGGTTAGGTGCCTGGATTATGGGTAATATTCCCTTTGAAGTGAGGTAGTTCTCAACATCGGTTACCCAACTGTGGTAATCCGAGCCTGTTGAGTCAAACATGGGAAAGTCGAGTCTAGGTTCATTCACATCCTGAAAATAAGAAGATAAGATATATTAGTTTCGGAGCTAAACTTCCACGAAAACTAAAATAATAAGATTTCCGAGCTATGTTACCAAGAAAACAATTTCCAAGAATCTCTTTTGGATTAGACCAAACAATAATGTTTTAATATGGTCACAATTTGATACTTACGGACGCTCTTAGTCCGAGCATTATGAACACTCTTAGTTCATACGAACATTCTTAGTTCGTTAAGCGTGAATCCCCACAATTCCTCTTTATTAAATAATCGAACCCATGTTCGTATATTGAAAATCCTGCAGAAAATAAAGGAATTTAAAAGACAAGAAAGCTGTAACTTTAATCTTTAAAACTTACTTGTTGAAATTTGGAGTAGATTTGCTTTTGAACATCTCCCACTTCGAATGGTGTACAGATTTCAAAATGACTCCAATAGGACTGAAGAGGCAGAGACGAACAACTTTGATGAAGGAAGGATTTTGATCTGAGGTCCCGATCAAGACATTTAGGGGAGTGAAAACAGGCTGATATGCACAGGAAAGAGCGTGCTGCTGTGCTGCAGGGGCAGTAGGAGGCACACGGGTGCTCAAGGGCTGCAAGAGCAGTGTACGGTATGGCTAGCAAGGGCTAGGAGCTTGCGGCAGTTTTTGGTGAAAGAAATTTCGGGTGTTAGGTTTTTTTTTTTTCTAGCTAGGGCTTGGGTTAAAGTATCGTGCTGATAACGTGTTGTAGAGAATTGGATAATTGTATTGTATTCATCTCTCCATGAGGTTTATATAGGGTTACATAATGTATACAAAAGGCGATACATAATAGCTATACTAATCAATCGCACATTACAAGTATGTCAATCGCATACATTACGAGTCTATCAATCGCATACATTAAGCAATACCTATTGCATGAATAGTCATTACCATTTACAACAGGCCTGAACTAGTTGGAAAGCCTAGAAGTGTAGCCAAAAAAATAATCGAGCATGATAACCCATTGGTTTTTTTTTTTTGTTTAACCCTCGTAAGAATGAGGTTATTTATTGAAGAAGATAAAAAGGAGAGGGGTACAAACACCAAAACCTCTCATAAAAAAAGTGAAACCCATTGGTTACCGTCTTGATTGTACCGCTAGGCACACTCGAACCTGGAGATTTCTATTGCAACCGTGTGTATTTCTATGTGAATCGCCATGACATTGTTACAAAGGATCGCATACCACAGTCGGATAATTAAAGAGGAAGTTCATGTTGTAGTCCTTAAAGAATAAATATGTCTACTGATACCTGATTATTGTTAGTACTTCCTATTGTAATCCTATCCTATTGAAAATTAGGCAAGTTTCTTTTGCAACTAAAGCATCAATGGAGGACAAGCTCATTTGGATGCCTTCCTCAATTGGTGAGTTAACATCAAAGCATGCTTCTCAATTTTTGAGGCATCCATCTCCCTCCCAGCCTTGGCGTAAGACTTTATGGTCTAAATTTATATTGCCTAGAATGTCTCTACATGCCTGGAAAGTATTAAAAGGGAGAATAATTTGTGATGATCTTCTTCAAAGACTGGGAGTGACTTGGGTTTCAAGATGTGAACTTTGTGGTGCATGTACTGAATCCCTACAACATATATTCTTGCTTTGTTCTTTTACAGCTGCTATATGGTCTTATTTCTCTTCTCTTTTTGAATTGGGTGCTGTTGTTCCTCATACTCTTATGGATATATTTCACAAGGGTTTGAGTATGGGACGTAGTTCACAGCTTAAAGAGCTTTGGTTGATCACTTTCACATCGATCTTATGGTTTGTATGGCATGCTAGGAACAAGACCAGATTTGATGGCAAGTCGTTTCCTACTACTTCAATTTGTCAACTCATTTCGGGTCATGTTAGAGCAGCTAGTCGGCTTGCAAAGGGTCCAATGAGTAATACAGTTCAAGATCTTCGAATATTAAAGTGTTTTGGAGCAGAGTGTAGGTTGTGGAGAGCCCCTAGAGTAATTGAGGTTATTTGGCATCCTCCATCATTGGGTGGGTGAAGATTCACTCAGATGGTGCTTGGAAGCATGCAGAGGGTATTGGAGGTTTTGGTGTGGTATTTCGTAACTGTAATGGTCATGTTCTGGGTGCTTTTTCTTCCAACATTGACATTCCTAGTTCTATAGCGGCGGATGTTTTGGCAGTCATAACAGCTTGCTTGGGTTCGTGATTGGAAACACATTTGGTTGGAGGTTGACTCATCACTTGTGCTAGACTACCTGCGCTCTCCTTTGCTTGTACCTTGGAAACTTTGTGTTTGTTGTCTTAATTGTTTAAGTTGTATCTCAAATATGACATTTCGCTCTTCTCATATTTTTCATGAAGGGAATAAAGTTGCAGATGTATTGGCTAATCATGGTACGTCGTTAACTCAGCTGGTGTGGTGGGATGTGCCTCCTTCTTTTATTTTGTCCTATTGTAATAGTGACATTATGGGTCTTTCTCAATTTCGGTTTTGCTAGGTTTGTTTAATTGTTAGTTTGCTTCCAGAGGTTTTGGTTTTGTCCCCCTCTCTTGTTATCTACTTTTTCTTTGATTAATTCATTAGAGTGTTAGGGAGGTTACTTCTCTCTTTCACTCATCTTTCAGCCAAAAAAATCCTATTCTATTGAAAATTATTCTCAATAAAATAATTCCTCTCATCCCTCCACCGTCTATACTGTGTGTGGTAACTTAATTGGTAGGCATGAACCCCATTGTAGTGTTCAGATGTCCAAATCCATGACCGTCATTAATTGTCCTCTGATGCGTATCTCTACTTTGTCCTTTCCCCAATTTAGTCCTTAATTTTTTTTTTTTTAATCTAATCATCATCCATACTTCATTCCAGCAAAAGAAAAGTTACAAGCAGGGAAGTAATGTAGTACAAAAGCCAAGAGACCTACTTCTAACTCAGTTAAATCATCTTATCTGAGTATAACCTTCTAAACTCTAATAAACAAAAAATGGAGCTAAAAACTTCAGAATACCAATGAGGTAACAGATAACCATAAACCGACAACGGGCCACATAATGGTTCAAGCCAACGCCGGCATACCAACTCAATTGTGGCTCAGACCCAAGAAGGAAGAATGAGCACCAGTCATCTCTTCCTTGTCGGCTAGTGAATACACATGATAGAATCTGTTTAGAGGATCAACATCACAATAGGCGTTGGTGTTTGAAAGCATTGAAGCACAACAAGTCCGAAAATGGGTCAACCACAGACAACAACAGAAAACTAAAACTAAAACTGGAAAAAACTGAAGAAAAACAAAGTGCACTCGCTAGGCTTAGACCAAAGCTAGATCAGAGCTAAGCCAAATCCAGAAACCAAGCCCAGCCCAGATCTAAAAGCAGCTCACACCCGACCCAAATTTTGGCTTAGACCTGCAACAACCTTAGCTGCAATCTGGATCTCCCATCCCATTCCTTCAACCTTTGCCAGTGATCCAACCAGCCCCCGATCAAGAACCGACCACCGTTGATGGACCATAACAAACCTGCGGCCTCTCCGCATGAAGCAATACACCAACCCTTGGGACAAAACGCCAACCCAGATCGAGATCCAAACTGGAAAGGATCTCCGATCTGCTCGACGGCTGCTCAAACTATCCGATCCAACCAACAACCGGATCAGGATTAACAACCCCCAAAACAACCATCTCCAACTTTGCCGTCACCAGATCTGAAACCATTCGACCCTATCGCTTGATCAGCAGACTTAGACCGGCTCGCACCAACATCTTCCTACACAACCACAACCCAAGGAGAGTAGCATCGGTTGAAAAAAAAAATGGGGAGGGCACACTAAGGACTCTCCTCTCCCGGATCTGAGCGCTGCGGTGAGGGCACCAGCAGCGTCCGACCGGGAGAGAGCACAGATCTCACGCTTGGACTTTTTTCCTCTAGGTGCGTTCTATGGCGCGTGTCTATTTCGGTAGCCAATTGTCCTAACTCCTAACTAAACGTGAGTGAAATGTCTAATCCATGTCTCAGTATTATCAATGTGACCGTAGAACACACCATGCATAGTACGAAATAAATTGTATTTACTGCAGAGATCAAAGAAATGATGCATCAAACTTGGGGACCATGAGTGTATTTAAATACCAGAGTCTTTTGGGGCCATGTCTTAAACTTTCATCACTACGAGTTCGATTGGCGTATGCCCACGTTCGCAGTGTCACAACTACACGTTCAGTCGAAAGGAACATACACAATCTAGGTTTCTTGTGATCACTGCATACCCACACTTTCAAGTTCACTATGAATACTGGTAGAGTTATATATCAATCCAGAGTCATATATTGTCGTCTGATACGCACGTACCTGTCCTGTGTCTCTGTCTCATTTAATCTAGAATGAGTAGAATCATATATTCCAACCGGAGGTGACAACAGAACAAACAATGCAGAGTACACACAATACACATATTTGGGACCGTATAATGTTAATCTTTAGTACGTAGAGTAATTTTCTGTAGTCATGCTTTAACCATCAGTGCCAAGTTCGATTGGTATATGTATGTAGCTAAACATGTCCACAATCGCATAATCTCAACGATACATTTATGAAGATCATGAGGAATCGAAAGGAACGTATAATGAAGTATAGCTGCTACGTTACACCAATCTCAAAGAACCAGACCAGACTGACCTAGAGGATAGATCAGGAATATACATCAACAAGAAACAGCAACTGGACACGGAGAATGCCATTCCATTGCAAGGTCTCAATTGAACAGATTGAGCTAGTTCGATTCATAGTGACGTAACATGAAACCTATTAGCTAGTCCGAATTCCGAAAGCACCTTGTAAAAGAGATGCACATTGTAGAAGGCCAAATTGACGCCAACGAGTAAAACCTTATTGTGCTCAATCAAGACCCAAAGTAATTACAATAAAGAGTGTGCTAATTAAACTATTAGCAGCTGGGTCTAAAGCTGTGGCCGTTAAGAAGTTACAGCCATCAAACTAGTTAGGTACTTGCTAAATACATATATGCATATACCATGAAAGTAGCAGAGGTTATAGCTATGAACCAACCCCCATCTCGTGACTGCGTTTAGATCGAATTAAACAAGGTAGTGAGTCCAGATTTATATATATACGGAACTCTATTACATTATTTGCTGAACAAATCTTATGCATCTTTGATCAGCTAAAGATCTAAGAAAGGATAACTTGAGTATTGCAGCGCGGGAAGGCACGTTTCTGGGATTTGGGTTTAGTTGTTTTAATTAGGAGCTGATGAATATATTGATAGATGATTTTTGTGTTTCTTTAGGATGAGCGCTTGCTGCATTTGTCTGAAAGAGAGCCCTTATATGATCGGATGTCCCCCAATTTTTAACACTTCGATTGACACGTTATCAGATACAGTACTATGATATGAAATTTGTTAATTACTGGAGAGTCAAGTAATTTTATTTCCTAATTCTCATTTGCAGTCAATTTTTTTTATTTTTTTATAAAAAGTGGAGAAAAGTCGGTTGGATAATTTTTAACATTTAAGCCACTTAGTGAAAATCTATCCACTTGGATATTTTGCTACGTGATTTTTTGCTAGCAGTTGCTAACTTACATATTGATGCTATATGAGTTCAAACAATGAGAATAAAAAAGTTAGTTGATATATTGTAGTAGTCCATGGAAAATGACGTGCATTATAGTTAGAGTTTGTCTTTATAGCTCTTCATGTCTGTAACCACTTGTTTGTAACTACGGCTCATGAGTCTTATATTTCTAATCAGCGATGGGTTTTGCCACATAGTTTCTCTAATTTAGTAAGTCGTTCTCACCTCAATTGAAGAATTTTTGGCTGACTGGTTGTCTTTTTGCCCTCATGGTGATTTGGAAAACATGTGATAAGGTTCGCTGTGATAATAAGCCTCGATCATTCTTCAATGCGCATGTTTTGTTCTATTAAGGCTTGGCTAGTTGGCTTCGGTTTGCTGCCCCGCATATACCAGGTCACTCCATTGGCTTATTGGATTCCTAATTGTTTGTAGCTTTGGTTATTCAACCGGTTCCTTGAATACACATTGCTCCACTTCTGGTTATTTGAAATCCTCCAATTTCTCCATGGATTAAACTTAATACAAATAGTTTGGCTAAAGGCAACCCCGGACTTGCGGCTTGTGGAGGAGTATTTTGGGACGAGCATGGTCTCTATGTTGGTGGGTGTCAAGGTTTGGGTCATCGGTTGGTCTTTTTCGCGGAACTAATGGGTGTTATTTTGGGGATTGAATTTGCATTTCATCTTGGATGGAATAATATTTGGCTTGAGAGTGACCTCACTAGTGTTCTTGCTTGTTGCTTCTTCTTCTTTTGTTCCACTGTGGCCTCTAAGGATTGCTTGGTTAACCTATTTAACACGTATTTGCTCAATAACCTTTCATTGCTCTCATGTTCTGTATGAGGGGAATACGGTTGCTGATAGGTTGGTAAACCTGGATTGACTTCCTCTTTCTTAGTTTGGCATACATTTCCTCCACCTGCTATCTCTCTTTTTTGTCATGTGGACAACATGGGATTTCCTTATAAATGTGCGCATTGATTGATGATGCATTATTATTTTAGCTATTGGTGTTGGTGGTTGATATTCATCTATAAGGAGGCTTTTATATAAGTCTACTATTGGTGCATCAGGAAAATTTGCACAACTTCATAAGCTGCTTCATGCATAATTTGGACTTCTTCACAAGCTCCTACTAAACAAAGAACTAGGGGTTTTAAGGTTTTTATTATCCTTTATATGTTTCTTAGTTACTGTTTTTGGGATGAGAGATTGGTCATTCCATCATCTTCCTTTTCCTCTCTGTAATTTGGGGTCAGGTTTGGGATGAGCATGGTCCCGATGTTGGTGGGTGTCAAGGTTTGGGTCATCGGTCAGCCTTTTTTGCAGAACTAATGGGTGTTATTTTGGGGATTGATGAATTCACATTTCATCTTGGATGGAATAATATATGTCTTAAGAGTGACTCCACTAGTGTTCTTGCTTGCATTGCTTCTTCTTCTTTTGTTCCATTGTGGCCTTTAAGGATTGCTTGGTTAACTTGTTTAACACGTATTTGCTCAATAACCTTTCATTGCTCTCATGTTCTATATGAGGGGAATACGATTGCTGATAGGTTGGCAAACCTGGCTTGACTTCCTCTTTCTTGGTTTGACATACATTTCCTCCACCTGCTATCTCTCTTTTTTGGCATATGGACAGCATGGGGTTTCCTTATCAACGTGCGCATTGATTGATGATGCATTGTTATTTTAGCTATTGGTGTTGGTGGTTGATATTGTTAAAAAGTATTGACTTACTTTGTAGAGAGTAAGAAACGTATAAAGAGAGATGAGGGGAAAAATAGAGAAGTATGTTATTCAGTCTTAGAGGCCTCCCTTATATAGAGGTAGGGTTTACATGATAAGTGTTTAAACTATTGATATATTACATGTAGGTCCCTAACTAATAACGTGGACAGCCACATAAGAAATAATATTTACAACACTCCCCCTTGGATGTCCACCAATTGATGATGGTATTGGACGCGCTTATTGTTGCCTCGTTAAAAACCTTGCCAGGTAACAAAAACCCAGTGGGATAAAAATAACCCTGGTCGAAGGACAAAAAGAGCACAACGCGCATATGTCCTAGGTAGCATGTTTCTTGATGCTCCCCCTGATTGCAATCTCCCCCTGATCTTTGCATGCGTCGCTTGATAGCTTCGAGAGTCGTCTCAATCCGATCCCTTCCACTAACTTCTGGAAAGTACACTTAGGTAGAGATTTGGTGAATAAATCAGCCAAGTTTTCGTCGGATCGAATTTGCTTCACTGCAATTTCTTGATTCTTTTGAAGCTCATGAGTGTGAAAGAACTTTGGCGCGATATGCTTAGTCTTGTCACCTTTGATGAATCCTTCTTTAATCTGAGCAATACAAGCAGTATTGTCTTCATACATGACTGTTGGTTTGTCAGTTACTGAAGGTAAATCACAGGTGCTTCGAATGTGGCGAATCATGGATCTTAACCAAAAACATTCTCGGCCAGCCTCATATAAAGCAATTATTTCTGAATGATTAAAGGAAGTTACCACGAGTGTTTGCTTAGATGATCGCCATGAAATTGCTGTGTCTCCACAAGTAAAAACATATCCTGTTTGAGAGCGACCTCTATGCGGATCAGAGAGATATCCTGCATCAGCATATCCAACAATTGTGGGATTATCAACAGATTTATTTGTGTAGAATAAACCCATATATGTTGTACCACGAAGGTAGCGTAAAATGTCTTTTACGCCCCTCCAATGGCGTGATGTTGGAGCAGAGCTATATCTTGCCAATACACTAGCTGCAAATGCAATGTCTGGTCTTGTACATTGTGCCAAATAAAGTAGGGCACCAATAGCACTAAGATATGGTACTTCTGGACCAAGGATAATTTCGTCATCTTGTCTTGGACGAAATGGATCTTTCATAGTGTCAAGACTCCGAACAACCATTGGGGTACTCAGTGGGTGAGCCTTTTCCATACCAAATCTCTTAAGAATTTTTTCTGTATAAGCAGATTGATGGACAAGAATCCCACTATCCAAATGCTCAATTTGCAGCCCAAGGCAATACCTTGTTTTTCCAAGGTCTTTCATTTCAAATTCTTTCTTTAAATATTCAGCAGTTTTTCCAAGTTCTAAAGAACATCCAATCAGATTCAAGTCATCGACATAAACTGCGACTATTGCAAAACCAGAATTTGATTTCTTAATGAACACGCAAGGACATATAGGATCATTGACATATCCTTCCTTAAGTAGATACTCAATGAGGTGGTTGTACCACATTCGTCCAGATTGCTTCAATCAATATAAGGATCGTCTCAGTTTGATTGAGTACATACTGCGTGGTTTTGTAGTTGCTTCAGGCAACCTAAGTCCTTCTGGGACTTTCATGTAGATATCAGTATCTAACTCACCGTATAGGTATGCAGTAACAACATCCATAAGTTGCATATCAAGTTTTTCCGAAACTACTAAACTTATTAGATAGCGGAATGTGATAGCATCCATTACGGGAGAATATGTTTCCTCATAATCTATCCCAGGCCTTTGTGAAAAACCTTGCGCAACAAGTCGCGCCTTATATCTCAGGCAACCTAAGTCCTTCTGGGACTTTCATGTAGATATCAGTATCTAACTCTCCGTATAGATATGCAGTAACAACATCCATAAGTTGTATATCAAGTTTTTCCGAAACTACTAAACTTATTAGATAGCGGAATGTGATAGCATCCATTACAGGAGAATATGTTTCCTCA
>BDJD01010741.1:18253-32810 GCA_002564525.1 Rosa multiflora
TTAGTCTTAGAGGCCTCCCTTATATAGAGGTAGGGTTTACATGATAAGTGTTTAAACTATTGATATATTACATGTAGCTCCCTAACTAATAACGTGGACAGCCACATAAGAAATAATATTTACAACAGATATTCATCTATAAGGAGAATTTTATATAAGTTTACTATTAGTGCATCAGGAGAATTTGCACAACTTCATAAGCTGCTTCATGCATTTTAGCTTTATAATTTTCTAATCCAACCATTCATGTTGTATAACATCATACAAAGATTAACTCTGTAAAATTCAATCAAATTGAAGATCTTTTAGTTATTCATTTCTATGAAATATATGGATGATTCATCATAATAGTAGTAAGTATTGTTAAAACCATCCATTTGTTTGATTCAATTAGATAATTAAACGATTTCTAATTTGATTGATTTTTTACAGAGATGATCTTTAAAGGCTAATCTAAGATATGGACCATTGGATGATAAATTTATTAAGTAAAAGTATGCTCGTTCATGATTTGAAGGCCTCCCTGACTTCTTTATGGAAGCCTTGATCACCCTGGAGATTGGTTCCTTTAGGGAAGGGATATTTTGATATTCATTTTGATATAGAATCAGATATGCGAAGAATTTGGGGTGGGGGTACTTGTACTTTGGCTAGCGGGTTGTTTCGTCTCTCCCGATGGCAGCCGGATTTCAAGCCAGGGGACACTCTCCCTCAGACTCATTTGCAAATTTGGGTTATGTTTTATGGATTGAGTCAAGACTACTGGCACCCGCAGCATCCAATGGAGATTGCTCATGGAGTGGGCACACCTTTGCAATTGGACAGGGCTACTAAAGAAAGAGCATTTGGCTATTTTGCAAGAGTTCTTGTGGATGTTGATCTAGCTAGTAATCTGCCTTCTAGTATGATGGTTGAAAGGGAGAACCATTGTTTTCCAATTGAAGATATTTATGAGAATATTTGTGATAATTGTGGAATGGTTGGACACACCATTGATCGTTGCAAGCACATCATCAAAGATGTTAACAATTTTGATCATCTTAATGGTGGTGTGGAGAAGAAACAACAAACTAAGCTTGTGGTTAGGCAAGAGTACCGTGTAAAACCCAAGCTCCAAGCTCAACATCCTCAAGTTTCTCTGACAGATAATGAGCTTCAACCCAGTAAGGAAGCTGAGATTCAGAATTTTGCAGACAAGGTCCTACTCAAGGTAGTGGATCAGGAGCTCGATCGAATTGTCGATCTGGTGATTAATGAGCCAGTAACCACTCAGCAGAAACTAGCTTCTACTGATATGGAACCTGTTGTTCAAAAAGTTTCTTCTAGCCCCAATGATAAGGATATTGGCACTTTATCTTTGGACACCTCGGATGATGAACGCACTATCTCGGATGCTTTGGGATCCTATATTAGTAATTCCATTAATAGCCAAATGCCACAAAAGAAAACCTGGCACCAAATAGTAGAGGAAGAACAATTAGAGGACTAGAGTAAGTCCAGCGCTACTCAGTCACAGCACGAACTTGTACATTCTCCACAGAATATTAATTCCATTTAAGAGAAAGGGGAAGCTAGTGAGGCTTTGTACAATTTTACATTGGAAGTGGGAACTGCAGTTAAATCAAAAGTATTATCTAAATCTCAAAGGAAGCGGTTGCGGAAAAAAGTCTGTGACGCCATAAGTAACTCACCAACCCCTCAGGGGGCTGTGATTTTGTCATATTCTCAATGAAGAAAATTTTTTGGAATATTCGGGGTCTTGCAAATAACTCCACTAGACAAACTCTAAGTAGTCTAGTTAAAAAGCATTCTCCGGATTGCCTTTGCCTAGCAAAACCGATGACTGTCATGGAAAACATAAAGTATTCTTTTTGGCGATCTATTTGTATGAACCTCATTGGTGTTAACGATTGAGGTCAGCTTCATCCTAATCTTTGGCTCTTTTGTTCAGCTAATGTTGTTTCTCCTTTGATTTTATCTTCTTCTAGTCAGCATCTCTTTGTGTAGTTTAATGTTAATGGTGTTCTTCATGGACTGGTCTCTATTTATGCGGCAACAACAGTGGCTGGAAGAAGATCTCTTTGGCTTTCTTTAGCACAAATTTGTTCTAATTTTTTGGGGTAGCAATTAATTTTGGGTGACTTCAACGCTATTCTGGCGGCTCATGAAAAATCTGGTGGGAACTTACCTCGCCGTGCTTGTTGTGATGAGTTTCAAGCTATGGTAGACACTTGTGGTTTGATGCAAGTTGATATTAAGGGTTCACCTTTTACTTGGACAAATGGCAGAACATTGGGTGCTCATATTGAAATGCTCTTGGATAGGTGGTTTAGCTCTCTTCCTTGGTTGGACTCTTGGCCAGTTAGTAGCTGCTCAACTTTAGTCAGACATTGTTCTGATCATAACCCACTTCTTGTGGTATTTGAGAAATTTTCTTCACAGGGTCCTTCTCCTTTTCGCTTCCAACCAGTTTGGGTTCAACATCCTTAGTTTTTATCATTGGTGAAGTCAGAGTGGTCTTCTTTTATTATTTCTGTTTGTCCTCAATTTATTCTTCAACAAAAACTGAAGCTTCTAAAGCCCATTCTTAAGGAATGGAATCATACTGTTTTTGGTAATGTAAATCTTGCTGTTGATTTAGCTTGTGCAAGTCTTGAGGAAATTCAGCTTAACATCTCTACTAATGGTTTTAGTGAGGAACGTTGCAAGAAAGAGTTAGATGCTCATAACGTTTTGACCAATGCTTTACTTATTTAGGATCAGTTTTGGTCTTCGAAAGCAAGTGGAAAGTGGGTATAGGATGGGGATTGAAACACTGGTTATTATCAGAGAGTTGCAAAAATTCGTTGGGCTCGTTCTTTTATTTCTCATCTTCGCATTGGTTCTGATTATCAAACAGATGTTAATATACTGCGAGAGCATGTTGTTGATCATTTCACCATAGCATTTAGTGATGATGGGTTCTCAATTGACACAGGTCTTGTCTCAGAGCTTATCCCTTCTCTAGTGTCTTCGGAAGAAAATGACAGTCTAACGACAGTACCTTCTCCAGAGGAAATTAAACTAGTTGTTTTTTCTATGGATCTCGATAGTGCACCTGGTCTTGATGGCTTTAATGGGCATTTTTATCGTGCATGTTGGGATTTTGTTGGTTCAGATGTAGTTAGAGCTGTTCGTTCCTTTTTTGAGACAGGGTACATTCTGCCTAATCTTAGTTACAGCTTTGTTGCTCTTCTCCCTAAAGTTTCGGTGGCTGAGGTAATTTCCCAATACCATCCTATTGCTATAGCCAATTTCATCTTTAAAATTATCACAAGGGTACTTGCTGACAGGCTTTCTCCTATTGCTTCTCGAATCATTTTGCCGAATCAATTTGCTTTTCTTAAGAGTCGTCAAATTTCTAATTGTATCCTCCTCACTTCATAATGCATTAACCTTTTGGATACTCCTTGTGTTGATGGCAATATAGCTATTAAGTTCGAATGTCGCTAAGGCTTTTGACACACTTAATTGGGGTTTTCTTCTGAGAGTGCTCACTGCCTTTATTTTTCATGATACCTTTTTTCAGTGGGTGAGTTCCATTCTTGCTTCTGCCAAGCTATCTATTCTCTTTAATGGTTCACTAGTGGGTTTCTTAAGTTGTAGTAGAGGGGTTCGTCAAGGTGACCTGCTTTCTCCCCTTTTATTTTGTTTAGTTGAGGAAGTTCTTAGCAGATGTATCACAAAGCTCGTCTCCTTTGGTAGGCTGAACCCTATTTCTTCTCCTCGAGGCATGAAAGCTCCAAGTCATGTTCTTTTCGCTGATTATATTATGATTTTCTGCAAAGGTAACAAGGAGGGTCTTAAAAATTTGTTAGACTTTGTTGATGATTATGGAGCAAATTCCGGGAAGTTAGTAAATAAAGGCAAATCTCATGTTTTTCTTGGAAATCTGCTCAGCTGCGATGCACCTTGATTTCCAAATGGTTGGATATAACTATTGGTGTGATGCCTTTCACTTATTTAGGGGTTCCCATTTTCTCTGGCCGCCCGAAGCGACTTCACTTTCAAGGGCTTGCTAATAAAGTTAAAAGTCATTTCTCCCAATGGCGTGGAACCTCTCTTTCTATGGCTGGATGTTTAACTCTGGTAAATTCAGAGATTAATAGCATGCTTTCTCATAGTTTCGTCATTTATGCTTGGCCTAAAACAGTGTTATTAGAATTGCGGAGATGGGTGAGAAATTTTATCTAGTCAGGTAATGTGCTTACTGGTGGGTTTTCTACTGTTGCTTGGAACAAGTGTTGTGCTCCCAAGAATGAGGGTGGGTTGGGCCTAAAAAATTTTCTAGTTCTTAATCAATCTTTTCTTCTTAAAAAGTTCTGGGATCTTTTAACATCCTCTTCTTTAGCTGCGAATTTTTTTCGCCATCGGTTTCTTGACAAGTTTGGGCAACCGTGCAATTATTATAAGTGTTCATCTATTTGGCCTGGGCTTCGTCCTTTATTTATTGATATCCGGAATGGTTCTCAATGGGTTATTGGCTCCAGTTCTAAAATTGATTTTTGGCATCATGATTGGTTAGGCTCTCCCATTGTTGAGAGGTTAAATATTCCACCTGCAGTAGCTAAGACACTTCAGTCTACGTTATCTTCATTCATTCATAATGGTAGTTGGGTATGTCCAGTGGAGTTACAGGCTGTGTGTGCACCTATTTGGAATGATGTTGTTGAGGTTACCCTCCTACGCAAGGCTGGTTTGGAAGACAGGTTGGTTTGGAAAGCGGCAAAGGATGGGAACTTGACAATTGCTTTAGCTTATGATTTAAAGCGCACTCATTTTTCTAATGTTCCTTGGGCTCGGTTTGTTTGGCATTCAAGTTTTCGCCCTAGAAACTCTTTCATCTTATGAAATTTTTTGCATGGACATTTGCTTACTGATGATATCTTACAACATCAGGGTTTCCATCTATCATCGATCTATTCTCTTTGTCGTCTTGCTAATGAAACCTCGCATCATTTCTTTTTTGATTGCTCTTTTGCTGCTTCTATATGGGGGAATGTATTGGACTTGTTTCAGGTGACTACTCCTTTCGCTGATATTTATTCTTTTTTTTCTTATCCAATTCGCCATGGTTTTGGTTCCCAATTGAGTATTATATGGTGCGGTATGATTGAAGCTATTTTTATGCTATTTGGCATGCAAGAAACGCTATTCGTTTTCAGGATTCCATGTTGTCGGTGAGGTCATTACACCATTCCATTCGGCTTCAACTATTTGAGATTGACTCCCTAAGTAAGGGAACCATGAAGAATTCAGTTGCTGAGCTTTGCATTCTGCGTCGGATCGGTATTCTTGGAAGACCCCTAAAGCTCCAAAAATTATAGAGGTTATGTGGCATACTCCTTCTATTTTACAAGTTAAGGTCAATACTGATGGCACAGCTAGAGGCACTCCTGGTCCAGCAGGTTTCGGTCGTATTTTTCGTGATCATTTGGGGCGTGTGCTTGGTTGTTTTGCGAGGGTTCTTAGGGTGTCCTATGCTTTGGAGGCTGAGCTTCAGGCAGTGATTCATGCTATTCATATTGTATCACAGAAAGGTTGGCGCTCCCTATGGATTGAAAGTGAATCGGCTTTGGTAATTCATTTTTTATCTGCTCTTTAGAGTGATGTACCATGGCGATACTCTACCAATTGGTTCAACTGTCGAGTTGTGCTTGCATCTATGTCGGTGAAAGTTTCTCATATCTATCGCGAAGGCAATCAGGTAGCAGATTCTTTAGCTAATTTTGGGGCGAATCAGGTTGGTGTTCATTGGTGGTACTCTTGTCCTCCTTGTGCAGCGGCATATTCCCGAGATTTGGTAGGCCTTCCTAATTTCAGGTTTGCATAGTAGATGTTGGTTGCTTCTCTTGGGTTGTTCTTTTGGGGGTCCTTATTAGTCCTCAGCTTTTTCTCTTCTTTACAAATAGGATGATTTGCTATCTTTAATGTTGGAAATTCCAGTCCAGTTGTAATGTTTCTTGGTATTGGGAGAGGTTTTGGTTTATGTCCCCCTCTTCCATCTTGTATTTTGTTTTTTATTTTTCTAATAAAATAAAATAGAGGGACGGGGGGTGGGTTCCCGGGTGTGTGGTCCCCTCTCTATTATGGGGAGGGTAGGTGCCTTGCGCAATGACCACGAATGAGGGGCTAATATCGTCTAATTCTCTATTTTAATATATATATATATATATATATATATGACCCTAATTTGATAACTTTCGTATATGACAAGATCACAAGAAAGAGGTGAAGGTCTAAAATAAATTGAAATGTTATTAAGAAAATAAAATAATTAAAAAAATTTCAATTGATCGTAGTCCATTTACACTGAAAGTTCAGAAATTAGGAGAGGGGAAAATAAATGCACTAATTTTTTGGCCTAATCTCAATTCCCTCAACAATAAGGCCACCTTTTAGGTGTGCACCCTTAACTTCTTTTAGGCTCATCTTCACATCCTTGTTATAATAACATCCATCATTGTAAAAGCTCCCCAGTTCAATCTCCATCCATCCATCTGTTCGCTCACGAAGACGTTCTTCCAGAACCCTGATTGGTCTCACACGTTCGTCTACTTCTGTTGTCTTCCGATTTGCACTCAAGTATACAGTGCCTTGTGATTTGTAATTGCCAACTTCAAGTGAAATCTCAGAAGGTAATGAGTCCAAACCATATGCACGATTGGCCAACTTGATAACAAGACGAGCACTATAAACTGTTTTTGGCCTAGAGTGTGGTGGACCATTCTCCTTCGGGATTGAGGGTGGGACATGCTCCCTATATTGCATTTTTTCGCGAAACTAATATCGCCTAATCTCTTATTTAGTTATTTAAAAAAAAAACGTAATTTGTAACTATTTCCCTAGTTATACAACCCTGACGCTGTCATAGTGATGCTCATCGATCACAATGACAATATATATGCATGTTCTTTACAACACTAAGGCAGCAGAAATCCAACTAGATGATGAATAAAATGAGACAAGAACAATGAAGTTAGAACCATTGTCATACTTGTCATTAGTTAAGGTGCTTATCGCAATAGAGTGGTACTAATACTCCTGGGAAACAAGGCAGTAAAGATTTGCAACATGAATTCAACTAGACAAAGTATATATGTATGCTATGCATGCATCTTACCAATTACTACTACCACAGCAAGAAATTACTTGAAGACCTCTGATCAAGTTAAGCCATATATACAGACCCCAAAAAGGAAAAAGTTGAGCTTGCGCGTTATATTTTAACACAGCTCCCAAAAGTCTCCTATTTGACTATACTACTACTACAATAGCCCAAATCATTGCGGACAATTAGCAACCATTCATTATGAGAGGCTATAGTGTGGAAGGTTTTGGAGTGCTCCGACCGGTGTTATTCAAAGTTGTATCTCCTATACGGGACATTGCCAGCTATAGCAGTGGAGACTCTACCTGCTTAAGGGCCAGTTTGGGATTAATTCCTGAGCTGCTTTTGAGCTAAGAAGTGTTTTTAGGCCTACATTAGGGTGTGTGGTTAGACTTGTTAAAGCTGATTTTGGTTGAAGCAACTTCTCCCATTTGCTGGTTTTTGAGAAGCAGCAATTCCTAGCTTTTAGAATTGCTTCAGCAGAACCACCCTGAAAAAACACAAAGCTTTTAATGAATTATATTGAACTACTTATTTTGTCCTCATAATTTCTAAAAATTACATTGAACCCAGCAACCCTATCTTTTTTCTTCATTGCAGATACATTGTTCACCTGCTCATTTCTTCGTCGTAAACTCCCTAATCCCTAATCCTCATCGGAGCAAATGGGCGGAGAAGAGCTCTACTTCTCCTCCTTCTCTCTCTGAGGAGCATCATCGTTCTCATTAGCAACGCGAGAGGAGTTCTATTTGTGATTGTCTTCTCCTCCTTCCTTCTCTACGGTCATTAAACTGTTCAAGCATTAATCATTCTTATATAATTTGTAGAATTAATATACATATTGAGATAAAAGTAATGTATTGATAATTTGAACTAGTGTAAAAGACTTGAGAGATTTTTTAATTTGGTATGATTACATAATCAGAAACAAAGTTATGTATTTTAGTAACATTTTTTTAGCATGTATGACCATTTTGGTAATTATATCTCAGCCAAAGCACTTTTTACTTACAACTTACAAAACATTAGGAAATTGTTTTTTGTCCTCACGCCACTTTTAAAAACAATTTATCAAACACCTCAGTTTTTTTTTTTTTCTCACAGCAATATGAGAAAGTACTTGTTCTCACAGCAATGTCATAAGTGCTTCATCTCACAACAATATCAAAAGAGTTTTTTTTTTCTCACAACTCAACAATTCCAAACTAGGCTTAGAGCAACTCCAACAGTTTCTCTATATTTTGATTTTTCTTTATTTTAGGGAAAAATGAGTATCTTTTGTTCCAACAGATTCCCTATAACTATCTTCATTTTAGGGATAGTGAGAAAAGAGAAAATTAAATTTTCTAAATTTACAGTAATTTCTAATATTTTAAAGAAGAATTATGGAGATTTCAGATATTGCTGTAAAATATGAAATCTATTGGAGTTTGAGAAGAAAAAGAGGCTAAACTTTGACTTTTACTTCTCTATAATACAGAAATTATAGAGAATCTGTTGGAGTTGCTCAAACATTGTGAACGGGGAACGAGTAGGAATTTGTTTTCCTAGACAAGAAACAGCCTGACCTTTGCCATACCGTCCCTAGACAAGGGTTCAGGCCTAGAGGCATGACAAGCAGATATCGCATTATTCCAAAGATGGAATGGGTAATGATGCCAAGAGGCAATGGGACTCGCTAATTGGAGGGGCAGCAATGCCAATTCATCCAATAAGCTTGGGAAAGCAATGTGGGGTCTCGATCACAGTTGCTAACAAGCAGAATTAAGCTTTTCTTATAGAGGGCATTATCACAATTAACTTTCTTCCATGCACGTCTAGCTTGTGTAGGAGACATTAATTATTGCCTATGCAGAGTGCTGTACATGGGGTTTTAAGGGAGAAATAGTCCTCCATGACATTTGGGGAATGCTTCCATGCTCGTAAACTAATCTGGAAGTTAAATCTTGAGTTATTTAGCAAGACATATGGAGCTGGAGTTCTTTCCTTGCGTCACTGGCTGCTGCTTGGCAGGTAGAGTTTGAAATGGCAATTAAACCTAGTCTGCGACTTGAACCATCAGATATACAAACCATGCCTGAAGCTCAGTTTAGACGCATCAAGTGAATTAGTATTCATCGTAATTACAGGGTTATCCAATGATCGGAAATCTTTCCAGAGGCTTGCGATGCAAATTATGGGTCTTGATTAGAAAAGTCGTACAAGTTCCCTATCTTTGTTTTGTTTGTTCAAATATCAGCTTCAGTTGCTCACCGGCTGTCTACTTGATGATGTAATTGATTGATACACTCATCAGCGACACTGTGAGAGTTAGAGCCGTATACATCTCAAAATTTCAAATTTAGCAAGATATATGGCACTGCAGTTCTCATCTCTGCTGATAAAAAAGTTGGGATTATTACCTTGAGATTCATGATTGGGAAAAACTAAATCTGTTTTTAGGAGGTTACACAGCAGAAAACTATATATATTTCATATCAAAATTCCAAATCCAATGATCATTAATTACAAGAATCAACAGTATACAAGATAGAGACGTAACTTCACGGACAATTACATATGTTCACCTCATAATTCCGCAATTTGCTACTGCGTACATAGCCGAACAACCACTTAAGAACACATCGAAGACATAAAGAACTCCCAGCCTTACACCAATGAATGAATTGGTAGATCCCTAGCTGGGACCAACACCACTTATCTATCCAAGTTTAGATTACACCAAAGTGAACATTAAACCACAATGTGAGGATGTTTCCCCTTATTTGACTTTGAGGAAGTAGAAGTGTCATGAAAGAAAAATGATGTAGGAGCTTACTTCTGGGTTTGTTCCACCTTAGCTCGAATCTTCTGCTCCAATACAGATATTTCTGTCTCAAGACTGAACATTCTATTAAGAGCATGCATATTCTCAAGGGTCTCACTCAAAGTTCGGCTGTCACTCCCATCACATCGTAAGTGCTGCATTGGACCGTGAAGGAGCTTGTTCACAATACCTCGGCTGAGATCATCCACAGCTCTTCTTGTTTTCTTTGATATGTCATCACCCATTTTTGATAAGCATTTGTCTAGCTCAGCAACTCTGATTCTTTCTGCATAAGCTCTTAATTTCTTGATGGTAGGAACTGTCTCCAATGAATCCCTCCATGCTTCAAATTGCTTCGATTCTTCATTAATAATTGATTGAGCTTCCATCGCTTTCCTGATGCGATCCTCTTTGTTAGCAGCCACAACCTCCTTAAGGTCATCAACATTGTAAACTTTAGCACCATCAACATCTGTAACACATGAGCCCACATTCCTAGGGACAGAAATATCGACAAATAGCCTCAAACCCCCAGTCTCTGGACCAACTGCAGGAAGGTCCTTCACATCCTCTTTGAAAAATAATGGGGTTTCTGATGCAGTGCTTGTAAAAATTACATCTGCCTCAGCTGCACAGTTGAGCATTTCTGTTAGGGGCTTGTAGATTATCTCTACACCCTTCAGTTCTTCACGGATGGCTGCTACTCTCTCCTCACTCCTATTTACAACCACCATCTTTGTGCAACCTTTGGATACCAAGTGTTTGATCACAAGCTTCCCCATTTTTCCCGCACCAATCACCAACATTCTAGCAGTAGCATGAGAGGGTTCAGGAAGCTTCATCAAGGCAAGTTCAACAGCAGCAGAGCTTACAGAAACTGCACCTGCAGCGATATTAGTCTCAGTTCTAACACGCTTTCCCACAGTGATTGCATGCTTGAACAGCCCGCTGATGTTCCTGCCAAAGCCAACAACTCCTTGCCCAACTTTAACAACCTGTTTCACCTGGGCAAGAATTTGACCTTCTCCAAGGACAAGAGAGTCGAGACCTGCTGATACTTCAAAAAGATGTTGTGTAGCATCACTGTTATACAATAGAAACCGGTGCTCGCATAGCTCAGAAACAGGGACTCCACTTGTCTGTCAACAAAAATCAAAGATAGTCATGAAATTTTCTAGACCTAGAAATGATTACATTTCAATTTAGGACAGGACGATTCAGGATATCAGTGAGTGAAAGTAAAAACAAAACAAGTTCATACTGTAGGCCACAAATGAAAGGAGAGTGTAATTCTTCTTTTCAAGGAAAGTAAGTTGATTGTTGAAAGTGTCAAATCAGATGGTCAATCATTGCCAAAGGTTTCTACCATAAGATCCATTTTTAAAAATCGATAGATTTAGATATTTCGCCATTTGAACTTTTTAGTTTTTACTAGAATACACATAAAAAAGAGAGAGAGTACCTTTGACATCCATTCGGTCACTTCTT
This sequence comes from Rosa multiflora, assembly GCA_002564525.1. Taxonomy (NCBI): domain Eukaryota; kingdom Viridiplantae; phylum Streptophyta; class Magnoliopsida; order Rosales; family Rosaceae; genus Rosa; species Rosa multiflora. Next base: position 29,698 of record BDJD01010741.1, read on the forward strand.
TGACACCACGATGCTGAGATAGAGCTACAACATATATCTCCATTCTGTTACAGGTGCTAAGAACAGCAGCTTCTTCTATATGATTTAAGCCACACAGCTCCCCAATGGCTCGAGGCCATTCTGCTTCTGGAATGGCTAGTTTTTCACGCATCTCAACAGGTGTTGTGTGAATACTAAGCCCAATGACCACAATGCTGCTTCTTTCCTTTGTATACCCTGAGAGATTTATTGTAGAAAGCTCAGTCAAACAATACTACAAGAATAGTTACAATAAGCCAGGGACTTGTAAAGCTTGTTCTAAGAAGCCGCACAACAACCTTATCCGTGGTGAAAAAAAAAAAAAAAAATAACAATAACTGCTAATTTCAATCTTGGAAAGCAACTCGGAATAGAATTTAGATATTAAACTCCAAATAAACGAAATCAAATACTGGTCACCTAAAGCTTCAGAATTGTAGAGCTGAAACCACTAGGAATAAAACAAGTGGGGCTTATGATGAAAGTCTAAATCACAATGAAGTCATAATATTGAAATAATATCACTATCACATTTTCCTACAAGTACTGAAATCATCAATATATAATATGAACTATATTACCAATTTCAGATTAGGCTTTCACTTCAGCTTCAAAATTACACACCACAAAAATACTAGTGGGAACATTAACAAATAAATATAAAAAAATCCTGTTAATCAGCATTCTATACTCTAGAACCAGAAACACAAACACCGTCCAGAATTCAGCCAATTACACCAAAACAACAATTTGCAAGCAGAAAACTCAATTCCAGCACAAACCCATTACACCATACACCAAAAACAAACAGAAAGCAAAACGCTTTGATGGAAATACAGAAACTTACTGTCAGCAGCAGAAGTCTTGAGCTGCTCTAGAGCCGAGACATTGGAAGAAGAGCCACTCTGACCAGCCTGAACCGCAGCATCAGAGGTCGTCACTTCGCACCTGACTCCTCTCTGGACCCTTCTGGTCCAAATGGGCCTCGGCAAATACGAAGCAGTGGAGGAAGAAGAAGAAGACGATGAGGCCGAGGCCTTCAACAGAAGAGCCTCCAACTTGGCTCCGGCGAAGCTGGTCGAGACCGCCATTGACCCAAACGGCAGGGCGTGATCGAAAGGCCTGGAATTGAGAGAGAGAGAGAGAGAGGAGAGGGAGTGTGGCTGGGATGGGAAATGCGACCAGGGCTTGTGGAGCTGTTAGAAGGGAGAGCTGGCCGTTTGTGTTTGGTGGGTTACACGAGAGAATTTGACCTCGTATTTTCTTCTCTTTGTTTGTTTGGTCAGTTTGTGTGTGTGTATGTGGTTTGATGTTGGCTATGTCAAAGAGTGGGGAGATGCCAATGGGGATGAGTTGGGATTTGGGGGTGTGTTTCTGATTTCTCTGTGCTCTTATTGGCGGATGGAACACACGTTTTATCCACACTCTCCTTCCCATCTCTGTGGGAGCCACTACTCTTTACGAAAATCATATAGAAAGGAGAGAGAGCTGCTCCACCGTTTTTTAAAAGACCATAGGGGATCAAATGTATCTGATGGCTAAAAATAAATGTATATTCTAGTCAGGATATGATTTAATAAAGAGGCAAATTAACATGTTTGGGAAAAATACCTCAAAGTGAAACCTTTGAAGGCAGATGTGGGTGAAGTGAAATCCTCTCAAGGCGAATCTGGGTGAGGAAAGATCCCCTCAAAACGATTCTGAGTGAGAAGTAATTCTCTAAATGCAAATCTGTGTGAAGAGAGATCTCCTCAAGGAAAATGAATCTGGGTGAATACCCTCAAGGCTATTATGAGTGAGAAGTAATTCTCTAAATGCAAATATGTGTGAGGAGAGATCTCTTCAAACTGAATATCGGTGAGGAGAAATCTTCTCAAAGCGAATCCGGGTTAGGAGTATTCATTTCAAAGGAAATCTGAGTGAAGAGTGAAATCTAGATAAGATGAAATTCCTTGAAGACGAATCTAAGCGAGGATAATTCATGATGAAGTAATTATTACTATATGAGTCAAATGTCTTGGTCTGATTATTGCACTTTCGTAGACCAACGAGCGACTTTGCAATTACCTAGAGTCTATTTTTAGATGTAGATGAAGATGACATTTATATGTATTTATATGTAATTCAAATAAATTGACTCTTTTAAAAAAGATATATTTCCCCAGATATCCCTAATATATCTATGATATTTTCGATATCTCCCTTTTTTTAAGTTCCGATAAATATGTTTTAAAAAGATATATTTTCCCAGATATCCCTAATATATCTATGATATTTTCGATATCTCCCTTTTTCTAAGTTCCGATAAATATGTAAATACAATTATTTTTATAGACCAACCTTTTTAGCTAAAACCTTAGAAGGGTCTCTGCCGCCTCCAACCCTAACCAAAACTAGATTTTTCCAGTTTCCATCTCGTCGCTCGTCCAGCGGCTCCCGCCAGTGGCAAGTCTCTAGCTTCGTCGTTGTGTGGAGAGTGCAGCCAGAAGGGAATGTCTTGAGGCTATGGCTCCGGTGGTCTGAAAAGTTTGCTGCCGCCTAGCAAGTTTGTTGAGGTAGCGGGATACTGATTTGGAGCCTTCGATGCGTGGCGGTGGGATGTATAGAGATGGAACTTGGGAGGTTGGTCGTGGTGGCGTGGTCGTGGCGTTGATGTTCTTGGCGGCGTTGTTGCAGGCGACGTGGGTGTCGTGGTAGGCTAGACCGAAGGCAGAGACGCCTGCTTTACATGCTATAAAAACGTGGAGGAGGAGAAAATTTGGGCCAGGTGCTGATCCACCTGCTGGGCTTGGGTCGTGGCTTTTCTATGGGCTGCCCTTGTGGGCTATTCTATTTATTTAGTTTTTTGCTTTTTAATTAATTTCCTATTGTTTTTAGGGTAACTATGAGTTTTTACCTTAAGCTTGCTTATTTCATATGTTTTTTCATAGTGTATAGGCTTGCTTAAATAAGTGAGCATGAGTACCGTCAAATGATCGGACCTAATCTATGTATCGATGTGGTTTACCACAAACTCTTTATCTACCCAGAGATGGTAGAGGGAGGATATATAATGGTCCTTTTTGGTCTGAGTATTAATATATCGACGTGATATT
>BDJD01010744.1:19789-32930 GCA_002564525.1 Rosa multiflora
ATGAGTTATATCCGTCGTTTGTTATGAATATCAGACAACAAAAAATGAGTTACATCTGTTGTGTGTTATGAATCTCAGACAACGGTAAATTTCATTTTCTGTTGTCTGACTGTGCCGCGGCATCCCCGCGCATGCCATGGCAGGCACATGCCTGCGCAGAATTCACACAACGGAAACTAGTATTCTGTTGAGCAAAGTGATATCACACAACGGTGAAATCACCGTTGTCTGATTTTTTAATCACACAACACTCACTTAGACCACGGTGAGTTTGGTCATCAGACAACAGAAATTCACCGTCGTCTGATGACCTTTTTGTAGTAGTGATTGTTTTCATCTTCTGATGAACGTCTTCTTCTTCTGGGAAGTATGAGAGGCTTTGGCTCTCCTTTGAGCACCATATTCTCCTTTTTCGTTGAGTTGAACAATTAAAATTCATCCTCTCCTAGTCCCCTTCTCTTATTCCATCAAGTTAGTATTAGTAATTATATAAGTTTTTATATCTCTCGTCTTCTCAAGTCTTCAATGGTTTTCACAGCCTACCATTTGACCTAGGTCTAGATGAAGAAGATTTGGTGGTTTTTTTTTAATCTCAATGTGAGCAATCTGACTGGGTTTCGCTGGAATATGTTTACAGTGACAATAATTATTGTTATTGCAATCAACTTGGAGATCATACAGTTGGAGGAAGAGAGAGGCTATCCATGTTTTTTTTTTTTTTGCGTGAAGAAGAAGAAGATGACGTTCATCTTCTAATTTTGATTTTATTTTTGTTATATAAAATCATTTTCATTTAAGTTTTGTTTTTTTGTTTTAGAAAATAAAATTGTTCTCATGTCCTTTGCCACAACATGCATGAAATCCATCAAAACCATTAAAAACACTTAAATCTAATGGCTAATAAAAGGTGTAAAAATATGTGTAAAATAAAGTGTCCCAGGAACCGGACTATATATATAGAGTAAACCCTTAACAACTAGTGATCATCAGAAGTACATAAATAGTTAACATAGCACAATTATTGCTTAATCCCATAATATAATGATTCAGAAACTTAATTTTCTTTTCCAATAGTTATTTTTTCTTTGTACTCGAATTCAAAGTCTAAAATCTACTTCATCATTTCCAAAAGTTGTTGAATTAACGCTACTATGTATGCTGTAGCTACTTGAAACAAGTACTATACAAGATCAGATTCAACCTCAGTTTAATATATATAGGGATGATAAGACCTAATAAATTTTCTGATGACTTAAAAAAGGAAGACAGAAATTGATCATCTCCAATCCCATATATGATAAGGGCAGGGTTATATAAGTTTTATGACATAATTAGCTGATCGACTTACTTATGCCAAGCTGAACTTCTTGCTGAGCTTCTGCCATTTATGCCAAAGGGGAGGAGGAAGAGAGAGAGAGAGAGAGAGAGCTCGAGACTGGTTGTATGGGATGACTGATGAGTGATGGAGAGAGAGAGTTTCTAGTTGTATGGGATGACTGATGAGTGATGACTAACAATAGTACGTCACAGTTCTGAAGATGGAATTTTAAAGAATATCGATCAGGGGCTTCTTTGATAAAGTTTTAATAGTATGTTTAGCAATAGCTAATGCGTTAGAAGCTATCAACCCGATAAAGTGTTGTGGACTTGTGGGTAAGGATAAGAAGGCGGCTTTCACTTATCGCAAGATTGAGTCGGTCATATACCTGTAGACAATTGAGATGCACATCAAGAAGCATTTCAAGACAACAACCCGAACATTTCAAGTAATTCAACATGAACCGGAAAAAGGAATAATAATAATAATAAAGTTGAGATATACATCAATTGAAATACTCAAAATTAAATTAAACGAAAAGAGGAAACTAAATAAATTGAGGACATTTTAAGAAATAACCATTAACTTCAATTGTCATGCAGAACAAATGACGGAAGGTTTCTCGACTAAATGCACATGTGCAAGAGTACTCGAAAAATAAATAAATTAGAATTTACAATTCTATGGATTTGGGTTACAGTGTTCATTTCGGATAAAAGTTTCTCGACCAATTAGGCGATGCTATAAAAATAAAACAATTAAACAACCAAAAATTTGATTCTACAACATTGAGTCATAGGGAAAAGCTCTAATGAGGACTTTTAATATGAAGACTTCATAAATACTTTTTAATTAACGGTTGTGAGACTCATTGTGGGGGTGGTCAATAAATTTGACTTACAATCATGACGATTGAACCTTGCCATGAATATACAAGTAAATATGACCATGAATACAGTGACTTGACCATGAATACAGTGATACTTACGATTGTAAATGCTGCAATAATGACAGCTATTAAGCGCGGCAATGATGATGGCAATTAAGCACGACAATGATGACGATCATAAAGCTCGAAAATAAGTACAAGTATAAAAGCGGTAATAAATCATGACTTATGACCCAAGTCACCTTACACCTATAAGTAAGAGACAAGACGACCAGGTATGATATCTGATTTCGACTCATTTGACTTGACTCAACTAAGAAAGTTACTGACTTAAGCATCGGATGGTTTTCTGTAGGTACCCCCTCCTCTTTGAGCCGACGATCAAACTTCAAGTCAACGCTAGAAGGAAGCTTATCAATCATTCCTAGTCAGCTCCCGCTCCAGTCCTCATTCATTGGTGAGTCAAAATCATCTACAGATTTTTTTCGTCACCAACAAGTAGTGTTGTCTGTGGAAACACTTTTTCCTAAAAAGTGATGGTGTGAGCTGCACCTCAAGGAATCTTATTTCTGTTGCTAAGTACTGGGAGTGACGGAATATAAACCTCAAATAGAAAAAGCTCTCGGCGAGGTGTAAAAGGACTATCGACGAAGAAAAAAATATCCTCAACTAGGTGAAGCCTTCGATGAGGAAAGCCCTCGATGAAAGAAGAATGTCATCGATGAGGAAAGCCCTTGACGAAAGAAAAATGTCCTCGATGAGGAAAGCCCTTGACGAAGAAAAATATCCTCGATGAGAAGAAGCCTTCGACGAAGAAAAAATATCCTCAATAAGGACAACCCTCGATGAAAGAAAAATGTCCTTGACGAAGAAAAAATATCCTCGATGAGAAGAAGCCTTTGACGAAGGAAAAAAAAAGCTTCATCGACAAGGAAAACCTCCTAGTGAGGAAAAACTTTCAATGAGGAAAAAGACCACGACGTTGAGCCGAACCTTCATCTCTCAATATTTTCGCAATCATAAGCAAAAGAAGGACGTGACAAACCTATTCAACTCCATGCAAAAAGTGTGGGGAAAAATATGGTGTTTCTTCGAGAGAATCAAGACAGAGATAATGCACATTAGCTGTGACCCCCAGGACACAGCAATTGCGTCCTAAGAAATACTCCGCCTGGGTAAGCCCCTTTACTAGAATCTGTTACGCGATCCTGATGTATGATTGAGAATGGAACCCACATCAAAAAGGCAAGATCCCAGTAATGTAGAATAATGTTCTTTCCTTCAGAAATGATTTTTCTAATTTTCGCTTGCAGCCGAAATGACTGAAATATTGTTATCTTAATTCGTGTGATTTTATGGTAACCCTTGCCCACGGAACAAATGTCTCATTTTGGAATGAATACATAAGGCCGTTGGCAGAAATAATACACGAGGCCGGTGGCCGTAATAATACATGAGGGCGGTGGCCGAAATGTAAACACAAGGCCAGTGGCCGAAACAAACTTATGAGGCCAGTGGAAGAAATAATAGACGAAGCTAGTGGCCGTAATAATACATAATGTCGATGGCCAAAATGTAAATACAAGGCCTGTAGCTGAAATGTAAACACAAGGCCGGTGGCTGAAACAAACTTATGAGGTCGGTGGAAGAAATAATAGACGAGGCCGGTGGCCGGTTGCCGAAATGAATGCAGGAGGTCGGTGGCCTAATGCATGTGTGAGGCCGGTGGTTGAAATGAGTGCATAAGGTTGGTGGCCGATGTGCATGTGTGTGGCTGGTGGCCAAGAGGAACCAAGAGGAATGTGTGAGGTCGGTGGTCGAAATAGATACTTGAGGCCCGTGGCCAAAATGAATAAAATGTTGTCTATCAGACTCGAAGGGAAATGGGGGAAACTTTGTGTCCTATGCAGAGACTAACTCTTCGCCTTGAGAAGCGGAAATGGGGGCAACTTTGTGCCCCATGCAGAAAATAACTCTTCACCTTGAGAAGCAACCCATGAATTCATCATATACAGTTTGATTTCGAACTCTTGCTGCTCTGAATATACTTATGTTTTTCATTGTTATTGAACTTCTCTTTAGCGTCGGTTCTTGGTAAGGAAGACAATGATATATAGGCGACGAATCATTACTCTTCATTATTGTGCTTATGAGTACACATCAAAGGAAAACAAGGGACAAGATGGGAAATAAAAGGCTCTCGAGGAAATAAATTCTCAAAGACATGAAGGGTCAAGAGAAAAACTCTCGAACAGGTGAACTCTTGAAGAGACAAAGACTCAAGAAGAAAAACTCTCAAGGAGGTGAATTCTCAAAGATGCGAAGGCTCGAGGAAGCGAACTTTCAAGGAGGTGTAGACTCGAAAAGGCGAATGCTTAAGGAGGCGACCGCATTGAATGCTCAAGGAGAAGGAGATCGTAAGGCATCAAAAGAGGGAATCTTCGAGTTGGGCTCAGGTTAGGGCCATATTTTAGAAATTTCCTCTTAGGACGAGTGTCCAAAGAGAAAATTTGGGGGCATTTTGGGGGTGGTCAATAAATTTGACTCACAATCATGATGATTGAACCCACTATGAATATATGAGTAATATGACCATGAATACGGTGATAATTACAATTGTAAATGCTGCAATGATGATGGCTATTAAGCACGGCAATGATGATGGCAATTAAGCACAACAATGATGACGATCATAAAGCTCGAAAATAAGTACAGGTATACAGGCGGTAATAAATTATGACTTATGACCCAAGTCACCTCACACCTATAAGTAAGAGGCAAGACAATTAGGTATGATATCTTATTTCGACTTGTTTGACTTGACTCAACAAAGAAAGTAACTGACTTAGGCATCAGAGGATTTTCTGCAGGTACCGCCCTCTTTTTCGATCCAACGATCAAACTCCAAGTCAACGCTCAAAGGAAGCTTCTCAATCGTTCCTGGTGAGCTTATACTCTAGTCCGCATTCATTGGTGAGTCAAAATCCTCTACAGAATTTTTTGTCACCAACACCCACTTTTCGATTATATTTAAGCAAATCAACCGTTAAATGTTTAGATATTTATGAATATATCACTTTTGTAATTTTTCAACCAAATTGAAAATTATTAAGGTACCAAACTAGATAAAATCAATGGATAAACCAAATTTATCAAACTGAACCTTTCATGTTCATAAATGATAAATCACGATTATGAATGCCTTAAAATATTTCCAATTTGGTTGAAAAAATTGGAGAAATGATATACTTATGAATATCTAAACATCCAATAGTTGATTTAATTTGCCAAAATGTGATCGAAAAGTGGATTTCACAATCATTGATTAGAAAATGAAGTTTTCATTGTAGTAGTTTCATTAGAACCCCACTCTTAGGGCAGGGCAAATACTATGTTATTATATTTGGACCCATTTATATCGAGTGAGTTTCAGCAAGATGATTAAAACTCAGCAACTACGCTCCTCGAGTCCTTATCAACCATTCCTGTGATGAAGGTGCAACTTTTGCAAAATAGTATTGTTTAGATAATCAAAATTACAATGAACTTATAGTCTTTTTTTTAATTTTATTTTAAGATTATTGCTTTCTCCTGTTTTGATTAAGCAAGCTCTAAATTATTACACATTATACCAAACCCACTTACGCTGGTTTTCTATGGTCCATATTAAGAGTCGATGACATTCTTCCCCGCCCACCATAGGTGTTTTTGCTCCAAGTTTGTTTTCGATCTCAAGCTGCATGCCTCTCTTTTCCCTTTCCATTGTTTATCTTCACGCTATTTTCTTTTGGGTTAGCTTCTAGATCTATTCTTTTTGAACCCATATGGCATGAGATGGTTAGTTGGCAGTACGCTTTAGTCATCGCCTCCTAGTAATTCAGTCGGTAGTACCCTCTGATGCGTCATCTGGTCAGTAGTTATCTCCAGATAGCATGAAATGACTAGTCAGTAGTATCCTCTAATTATCGCCTATTTCATGTGTTATTCAGATATTTTAGATGGAGTGAGATGTGTATTCCAGTCTGCAGTACCCTTTGAAGCGTCATCTGGACGACAGTATCCTCCATATGACATGAGATGCCTAGTTGGCAGTAGTATGAGTTGGTCAGCAGTCGAATATAGATATTTCTTATGAGTTGGTCATAGCCCATTTCTTATGAGTTGGTTAGCAGTAGAATATAGATATTTCAGTTCGGCCAAGTGGTTGTTTTGTGTAATCAGCCATTTTGCAACATCTTCTAATAGTGGCTGCCTAGCGAGTACTATGGGTGAGTTGACCCTAGTGAGATGATTCTAGTGGCTGCCTAGTGAGTAGCCGCTTGGTTAGATGATCCTAGTAGCCACTTGGTGAGAGCTACTTAAAGTCCTGGTCTTTTAATTTTTATTATTGATTTCCGATTTAAAACATATTATCTTGAGTAGCAGTATTGAGTTTGTATCGTAATAGGATGCATGATTGAGACTCTGTGATCTATTAAGCTTCTAGAAGGAAGTTGGTTTTTATTATGGGAAGCAGGTAGGCTTAGGTTGGATTTATATTCTTAGAAGTTATTAGTTTGCTTTGTTAATTTGGATAGTCCATTTTTAAGAGAAGTTCTACTAAATTTTCGGTGGAAATTTTTCTCCGAAGATGGGCCCTGCATGGCAACTTTGAATTTCAGGGTGAAATCTGGAGTGATTGTTTGAATTTTGTGGTTCGTACCTTTGATTCTGGATTGCAATTGGTTGAGTACTCTTCGATCAGATCCACCACCAGTGCTTCTCTTGTTCTCTCAATCTTGTCATATCGTGAAAATAGATGCACTTTTCTTCAGGGTGGCGCGGTTGATTCTAATGCTTCTTCCTCGTTGCTGGGTTGGTGTTTTGGTGCTCATGTGTGTGGCTTGCCTGGTTTGGGTCTACAAAGTTTTCTGCGTTTTTACTTTGTTTGGGTATAATTTGGTATCTGTTGTCCTTCTTTGTTTCTGTTTTCATGCAAAAGGCCCAATTATGACTTTCTCCCTTTAATGTTTTCTCCTTAATTTCAGTTTGTTCTTATGCCAAAAAAAAAACTATTCATGGTTTCTTATTAGGGTTTATTATCTGGAACTTGGTTGCTTATATAAGCACTATGATTGGTATTTTTCATTTCAGTCATTCTATGGTAAGTCATTCTGAAAAAAAAAAATATATATATATATATATATATATACACGAAAATGTTCTGAAGAGGACGTGCGCACTGTTGCTAAAGTGCAGACGTCGCCGCTGCAGGTCGGCTCAGGGTTCGACGGAGCGGCGGGGTTTGGTGGATGGACGGAGCGGTCTGCAGTGGGCGGAGTCACCGGCGACAAGGTTGCAGCTCGCTGCAGAAAACTTGCAGTTGCAGGTCGGGTTGCTGCCCAGAACCTGCAACCCCAACCTCGAACGCTGCCCAAAACCATCCGGGATGCCTCCGGCCTCCCTCCTGCAAGCTGCTGGCCACCATCGCAGCCTAGAACGCCTCAGCTGCGTCGATCCTCTTCAGAACCGGACTATATATATATATATATATATATATATATATGGGCTAAATACTGGTTACTACCCTGTGGTTTAGGTCCAAAATCAATTCAGTCACTGGACTTATAATTTTATCAAAACACCCCTGCAGTTTTAATTTTGATCTAATAGGTCAAATCTGTTAGTCTTTCGATAATTGAGTCATTTAACTTGTTGATGTGGCTCATATATGCCTATGTTTTATGATGTGGTGTTGAGGTGGCATGCATAGTCAATTTAGAAGTGTGTCTCACTATTAGAAATCTATCAAAAAAAAAGTTTTTCATCAAATAATCCAACTATAAGTTGAACCCATAGTAAAATATTAACGAATTGGACCTATTAGATGAAAATTGAAAGTACAAGGGTGTGTTTGATGAAACTAGAAGTCCATGGACTGAATTGATTTTGGACCTAAACCACAGGGTAGTAACTAGTATTTAGCCCTATATATATACAGATTTTATTCAGAGCGGAACTCTGCTCTGAAATTGAAGTATGAACTTCGAGTTTTTGGTCACTTTTTGATAGCATATCCACATCTCGACCTTTCAATTTTTAGGTACAAGTGTATAGATCATCTCTGCAAATTTTCAGCAAAATTGATGATCGTTAAGGTATCTAACTCACTTAAACCAATCGACGAACTGAATTTGTCAACCTGAACCGTACTAGCTTTAAGGTAGTAATCAATGCCTTAACGATAATCAATTTGGCTGAAAATTTGCAGAGATGATCTGTACACTAGTACCTACAAACTGAATAGTCGAGATGTGGATATGCGACCGAAAAATGACCAAAAACTCGAAGTTCACACTTTAATTTCAAAGCGGACATCCACTCTAGATAGGATCTAATATATATATATATATATCAATCATTCAGTGTATCTCAGAAGGTCGAAATCTTCTTTCAAATTGTTGTCGTGTCAGGGATTGATGGTGATCGCTCTTTTAATTTGAAGCCATGAGCTTCAATGAAGCATGGGTAAGCAGTTTTTTACTATAGTTAATTGGGTTAATTACATATAAGTGCATCTTAGAATTTTTTTTTAACCATAGGGCCACCAACTAGTTTTTTCCTTCATAAGACCACTAGATTAAAAAAGATGTTATATTTTGGATATTAAAAACCAATATATTTACATAAATGCCACTAGAGTACAAAATCAACATTCATTCTCTCTCTCCTCTCCGGCGAGGCCTCCAGTCAACTCCGGAGGGTCTCCGACCGACCTCTGGCGAACTCCGGCCAACTTTTGGCTGATTTCCGGCGAACTCTGACGACCATAAAAGCTACTGTCACTGACATCAAAAGCTATTGTAGCTAGCAACAAAAGCTACTATGATGAAATTTCCGGCAATCTCCGACGAGGTCACAAAAGCTACTATCACTAGCAACAAAAGCTACCGTCACTAGCAACAAAAGTTACTGTCACTAGCAACAAAAACTATTATAGTAAGATTTCCGGCAACCATCGAATGAGATAACAAAAGCTACTATCACCAACAATAAAAGTTACTGCTTACCAAATAACCTATGCTCCCCAAAACAAAAAGCTACTATCCCCACCAACAAAATCTACTGTCACAAATACCAAAAGCTACTCTCATCAGCAACAAATGCTACTCTCACCAACACTAGAAAACTACTCTCACCAACAGCAAAAGCTGCTTTCACCAACATTAAAAGCTATTCTCACCAACAACAAAAGTTACTGTCACTAACACCAACGAGATACTCTCACTAACATTAGAGAGTTACTCTTTTATCAAAAGCTACTCTCACCATCAACAAAAGCTACTCTCATCAACGCAGAAAACTACTATCACCACCATAAAAAACTACTTTTACCACCGACAAAAGCTACTCTCACCAACGTTAAAAACTATTATCACCATCACAAAAGCTACAATCATCACCACCAAAAGTTACTCTTATCAAAGACTAACAAAGCTACTATCACCAACTGAGAAAACTATTACCAACCTACACAAAAACTACTATGAAACATTAAAACAACTATAAATTTACAATGTCAAAAGCTTGCAACGCTCAATCTTCCATGTATTGCACATATCATAATCGATCAATATTAACTTGTATCCATGAGCATCATTCACTAGAGTAAGCCGTAAAATCCATAGGAATTACCAAAATCAAACCAAAGCTATCAAATTGACAAATATCAACAAATGAGTTTCTACCTAATCCAAAAACTGTAACAATATATAATTCCAGGTTTTGAATATGTAACAAAGCTTTGATCTCTGGAATTAGTACTCTCGCTCTTCCCTACGCCTAATCTCACCATCAAAGACTCATCGCCATCATCCAAACAGACCCAGCGTGAAAATTCAGCAATCAAAATCGAGATTTTTAAAATAATTTGCACCTGCAAATTCAAATTCAAATCAAATCAAATGAAAAACGCGAATGATTTAGAAGCTCACTGAGGAAGCCAAAATGACACTGAGAAAGCAAGGCAACGTTGACGGCATTCGAATCTACACTGAGAAAGCAATTCAGAAGCTCACTGAACAAGCCAAAACGACAAACAAAACCCCGTTTTGAGTTCTAATAGTCTCATTGAAAGTCCAAAATCGAAACCGAACAAAAATGAAGTTTCGTCCAAATTCCGAATACTCCAAAACCAAAACAGTGGATTCTAGGGCTCCGAAATGAGAATCGGAAGCAAACAGAGCCGGAATTGAAGAAAAAGCAAGAAGGAGAGAGGTACTACCTGAGTCAGCTCTCGGTGAACAGAGTCCGAGTTGGCATCGTTGAGGCTTTGCAGGGGGAACTGATAGAATCTGGTTCGCAGTAGTCTGCGAAAACTTCAGCATCGCGGAGACGATGAAGCCTGGCAGAGGGAGATAGGGCTTGCTGAGAGAGAGAGCGAGATTGGGGAGGGCGCCGTGCCAGTGGTTGCCGGAATCGGAGGCGGAGATCAAGACGTGATATGTGATCGAGGAAAGAGAGGGAGAGAGAGAGCGTTGTGCCAGTGGTCGTCGGAATTGGAGGCGGAGACCAAAGATGTGAAAATGTATGGTCGAGGAGAGAGAGACACTGTGATTGGGTAGAGAGAGAGAGAGAGAGAGAGAGAGAGAGAGAGAGATTTATGATGTAAGGCTGATGGAATTGGGTTTCTTAAATAAGAGGGTAAAATTGTCAGGTTGAAAATAATTTAAAGCTACAGGTAGCCTTATGTATACAAAAAAAATAAGGTGACCTTATGACTAATTAAAGTTTCAAAAGATCACTTGTGTGTAATTTTTTGTATTTAATTTCGACAGAAAAGCAAAACTAAACGTCTATTGTTCCTACGGTAATCGGGTCCGTTGGGCCGCTGCATAGTAAACCGAATGATTAATGTGTCTAGTACAATTATTGAAGTCTAGTCCAACAATTGAAAATAAGATCTCCAAAGTTGACACAACCATTCATTTGCTTAAATTAGTAACTCATTCAGGTTTCAAACTCCTACCTATTATGTATGCATATGTATAAATGCTGGTGTATGAAGAAAAAAGATCGAATTAAGGTTATAATGATGGTAACTTCCCATAATGGTAAACACTGCTGTTTCTTTGAGAACACCAAGGAAGTTATTCTTGTGATCGATCGTAGATACTTGAAATAGCTCAAAAAACGAATACATGTGCATGAACTCAATGCGGTAATGGCAATTTGAAGTTATTGATCAATCTGGTAGATCCTGCATATATAGTTCGATCTTATTGAAGCATATGTCAGAGAAAGAATCCTAAACTTCACAGTACGTCAGAACGTAAGAATGTGTGAGCACATTGATTGAGAAAGCCAAAGTTGAATCCTAGCCTAGCTACGTGTAGTAAATTGTGGCAAAGCTAGATAGAGTGAGTAATGAGATTACAGAAAGAGACCTGATGTCTACCAAAGCTAGTTAGAACTTAGAAGTCAGAACACAATTTGTGTGTTTCTAAGCTTCTATAAAGGTGTCCAACAGCTAACTAGATATATGTTATCACAGCTCAAACACTCCACTCTTCAACTGCCGAATTTAATCTTTTGATGTTATAGTCTTGCTGCTACCGTCACTTTCGATATCGCCTTCATAATTAGAGCAGACCAACTATATTATTCATATATAGTCGATACACGATGTTGCATTGTCTTGTGATGTACGACCTGATATATTACTATTCTTTTTATTTGATACATTACTTAGGGTTTAACTCCTCAATTTTAATCTTCGTGCATCCAAACAAAAATTGAACTAACTAAACCGTAAACCCTAAACTTCAATAATTCTATAGCCTAAAATAATCAAACCCTTATATTTTTTTAGTACATAGGGCAAGTAAATACATATCAAGGAATAATTCATTGGATGTTGGCATATTGTAGCACAGGATGTTACTTCGATCAGATCCCTTAACTATTGCCTTGGTATTATTGGGTTAATTAATCACACCACATGCATGCGTGCCGTTGTGAGATAATGACAGATCGCCCATTAAATGCACCATGTCCGGAAAATTGACCTTGTAGCTAATAATAGACCTTCGGGGAGCTATTTGCAGAAAACTAGCTAGGCTTCTCAAGTAACACTAATTCTACCAAATTATATATCAAGGATAATTTTTCATAAATTAACTACATATTAGAACTAATTATTTCCAACTAGGAAATAAGGTGATACTTTTCACTAAAGGGTTATTGACCAAAAGCCCTAAAATGAGCCAAAGTTATCTCACTTACCCCAGCAAGAGATTTTTATTCTCACTTACCCTATTTGAAGTAAAATGACTATTTTGCCCTTAACGTAATTAATTAATTAAATTTGCCACTCTCTCTCTCTCTCTCTCCGATCTCTTTCTCTCTCAGCTCAGAAAGACGGTGCCGGAAGATTCATCGACGTTAGAAACAGAAACTCGGCCAGTTTGATGGTCCGCCGGAATTGTGAGCTCGGAGAGTTGTGGTTCGCCGTCTCCGATTCCAAGCATCGTCGCTACGCGAAGAAGAACTCCCAAGCTCGGTCGATGATGCTCGGCCTCTGGAAGGACTTTCCGGCCAAGCTCCACCACAAGGTCTACAGATTCTCAATGTCGTCGGTAACCGCCTCTCCAGCAAAATAAAAACCGGAGCTCATCTCCGGCGAGATTTGGCGCTCGAGCTCTACCAAAATTGGGATTCATTGCGATTATGGGCAAATGAAGCAATATTGCTCCATGTTTTGTGGTCAGAGAAGTTCGTTTGTGATTGCACACTAAAATTGCTTCCGTTGCGTACTATTGATGCAATCAAGAATGGAATTTTGCTTCGTATTTAGAAAATTGCAGATGGTTCTGCATCAGAACTGCATAATTGCATGAATTATCCTCCTTTAGTTATTTACGAAACTTGTTTTATAAATTTTGTTGGATATTGTC